>BPLS01000519.1:117593-131284 GCA_019656275.1 Rhododendron kiyosumense
CGGCTCATGAGAAACACAGGACAATGCACCAAAATTGAGAAAATACTAGTACATTTTTACAAAATGTTTCCGTCATATAATCTTCCTCTATTACGTGAAATATTCATAAACATTCTACCTCAGAGGCAGAGAGAGAGAGAGAGCTTGACATTTCGATTCATATTTGTTCTTTTAGGTGCGGAAGTGAGGCCAGTCGTTTCGGTCTCTACCTCAAAACCTTTCGTGAACTCGAAAGATCAATGACTATACCGGGGTTGAAGTTTTCAAGCAAACTCTGAGGTTTCGGACATCAGAGCTGAAAGAGTACTAGAATAGAGATAATTACGGTTTCAGAGATATGATGATAACTGTATATCTCATTGTCAAGCCTACTAACCACAAACTTGAACATTTCAGACTTGGCATCGGCCATGGGATACAAACTGGAACTCGAAGTCAAAGAAACCGATACTGTGCTAGTGCTGATGAGCTGAACCAAATAATCGAAGACTGTTGGAACCATGATACAGAAGACATGCCACTTTGGCACTATCACAAATCAGCACAAGAGCAGAGGAGTTCCAAACTCAATGGATTAAGATATAATGTGTGTGTGTTTGTGTGCACAAAATCAGGATTGTATCTCCATTTGGAGCTACTGTAAAGAGGACAAAAACTTACAACCAAAGATCCACATCTGTATTAACAACCAGTAGGACTGTAGGAGGCGAATAAGGGAAAGGAAGACCTCGTAGCGGTGAGGCTTGAACGTGGCATCAAACCCGATAAACAAGAGCCTCAAACAAGAAGCCAACCCTTCGGTTTCCAATGAAAGTCTAGATTTTTTTTTTCCTCACAAAACACGAAGATAGTGCAGCAGTCAGTGGCAACTGAGATGTACCCAATTATCCTTCAGCCTTCATGAACAGTGAGTTTATTAAACTCCAGCTTGAAGAAGGAGTTGAGAGGACTCTCTAATTTTCTGTTGCCTACCTTGAAGCCAAACCCAACTACAAAAGTACTAGGAACAGAGTTCTCTCCATAAAGGACTCACAGTCCAGTTTTCCATTTTGCGGCCTCACTCCAGACCCGTCTCGATGATCTAAACCATTCAATTTTTGTAGTTTCTGAGTACATCGTTCTTGAAAAAAATGAATTCGGTCGGACACTGGTAGCCCTACGAGTGAACCACATTTGCCTTACACAGATAGAACGGTCCAGATCGTGGGGGTGAGGCAAAGTTGGGGCCAAGTGGACTCACAAAATGGGATACGTAACATAATGAGAATCTTTCTCCAGAAGTATTACTCCAAAGTCGAAAGCAACAAGGTTGCACTCAAACAGATGCCGATAAACCCTGCACCTTCATCATGCAGAAATATTTGGATGGAGCAATAGTACCAGCCTTCACACACAAATCCACCACTGCAGGGGCATGCCCATAAAATTCCCTCCCTTCATCCAGAAGAACCAGAGGATCCTGAGGCCGACGGTACCAGGCAACCTTCGGAGGCACCAAATCATCCACCTCTGCCTTCTTCCATAAGTGGGCCCCACGCCAACTCTCAAACTTAAACACTCCACAGAGCCGAGCCCTGTGTCCGGATGGCCCTACATGAACTTCAGAACAATGCTTACAAACCTTTGATGGATAAACCATCAATAGCTTTTGCACCCCGGACCTGAGGATCTCCCAAGCCCTCAAAGTTCCCCTAGCTATCAATCTAAGATCATCAGGTGACAAAGACTCAGCACCAATGACCCCAACTCCAACACTATCCTCTGAATTCCACCTGCTAGGATTAAGACTCTTATCCTCTGGATCAGCTCCTGCTTGCCAACAGAGCTCAACTACTGCTGGGACCCTTTCAAAATCGAACCTTTGGTGGTGTTTGATTTCACCTTGGAACATTTTATCCAAGTGAAAAGTTTCGACAGGGACGAGTATGTCAGTCAGTCTACCATTGATCCACTCATGCACCTGGTTCTTGCCATGACGCCTGTAACCACAGCAAGTTCGAATTAGATGGCCTTGCTCACCTATATATACCTCCGGACAAAATCTGCACATAAAAGAGATCAAATTAGCTACAGTCTCCACCAAAAAAAACATGGTTCTATACTCCAAACAAATAGCTAAGCAACAAGAGAAATAAATCAAACATCCATCGAGACTAAATTATGCAAAAGAAACATCAGACTAACTGGTTATAACATGAAAAAAAAATGGTTGTGTTGAATGAAACAAACCCATGCACACTAAAATTTCAAGTTTGCCATTTCAAGCTAGAAGTGGATGCTTTTCAGTCACTCCATGAGTCCTTTTCTGGAAATGCATGCACGCTAAACATTTCAAGTATGGTATTTCAACTAGAAGGGGATGCTTTTTAGTCACTCCATCAGCCATTTCCCGCAAACCCATGTGCACTAAAATATTTTAGGTTATGCTATTTCATGCTAGAAGGGGATGCTTTTTAGTCGCTCCATCAGTCCATTTTCTATCTGTTTTGTAAAAGGTTATGATCCTGTTGCTATTTTCTTCCATTTCGGCATGCAGGTATAAATGTATAATGCACCAAAGATTTAGATCAAACATTGGTTGAGCTAAAGATTAACCACAATGGACAAGGCATATAAACTCACAAGTCAGAATTTATACGAATGCAAGCCCCTAAAAAGTGTCAGGGAAAGAGTAGCACCCCAGCAGTATAGCTGCAATAAGTGACCTACAAACAGCAGTGACTCTAGGAACTGGGATAAAACCTTTGTAACAAAATAGAACTCATGGTGTCCATTCCATATTTATAATTCAACAAAACAGTTTAGGCTTCTCAGATTTCTAACAAAAAGTCAAACACAATATAGATAGAACAAAAGATTTACTGATTGACCACAACTAGTTTTGTAGTTTGGAAGCTTTGCACATACCTTCATTATGAATAGTAGTGAAAATATAAAAACCAACATCATCCTTCAATTTTCTCTTATTAATGCCTATAAAAATGGTTAAAGGAACATGCTAATATATGATGGTGAGTCATCTGAAGAGTAGCAGGACAAAGCAGATTTTATATTTTAAGGGAATGATGACAAAATGCTAGTGGGGCCATGCAGAAAATACAGAGTAATTTAAAGAAGTAGAAGTAATGAGCAACTAATAAGTTTTAACTGGGGGTTCAAGCCTCATCTTCAGTGGTGTCTTGTGATTGGAACTTTTCGGGAAAAGGATTGATTTGTAGAAGGAATGAAAGGAAACTTTCATTCAGTGGGTTCATGTGACCCCAGTAGTTCTTAACTAGCGTTGCCCCTGCATACAAGCTAAGGTACGAATACAATGCATGACTTTGTGACCTACAGACAAAACTCTACAACAGTTTTTTCATGAAGGAAACCATTACATAGCAAATCCTGGAATTTAATGCATAGATGAGAAAGGACGAAAGCTTTATATAGCAAAGCATTATGTTTAATAGCTAAGTTTACGCCCCCACTGGTTCAGTTGGATGGAAAGACCCTTGGAATGTTATTCTAGGGGTGTCAGTTTCAGCTATTGGCAAATTTCAAGGCCTGCTTTTTGATGGTGCTGGGATTGAGGTTCTCAGTACCCCCGTCTGGGTATTGAACTCCCAACACTGTAATTTCCTTAATTCTTCTGCTTGATAATTAACCAGAAACCGACATGAACTGTCATTCTCAACAGAACTAAACGATTTAATAAGTCAGTTGGAACTTCTTTTGATTGCCGGCATTTGCCGCAAACCAATTATCTGTTGGAGAGCAGAGGTAATTCGATTCTGCCCCAACAATCCTTAACGCAGTTCTAATGTTATATTTACGGCGTGAAAATTAAGCACCCCCATAGCAATCAGTAAAAGCCAGTGAAAATATAGTTGTCAGTGTCCATCACACATCCATCTTGCAATGGCAAGCAGCTTCTGAAGAGCACCATGTAAAGCTGTAAAAAGCAAAAGAAATCTGAAATCAACCATCTACCAACTGTGGATTTATTTCTAAGATCATTCATTTTATGTAGGTTCACCTCCCAAGTGGCAACATATTTGTCACTAATTCCTCTTATTGTCCACACATTCGGTTAAAATCAAGGGTCCATCCTTATCCCAACCCACACCCAAAACCAATGCAACAATCAAACTCCGATTATAACAAAATTCGGGACAAAACCCACAAACAAAATCGATGCAGAAATCAAACCCACGATTATAAAAAAAAAAATTCAGGACCAAAACCCACATCGCAATTGAAGAGAGAGAGGGGAGAGAGAGTACTTGCAAGACAAGACAGGAATGACTTGGAGAAGGGTAGAGACGCCTTGGATGAGGAGAGCTCTGGCCTTGAGCACATCTTGGGCTACGGGGACCATGCCTTTCACCGGGTAGTCCTTTGCCCTATCCTCGATCCTCTTGAGAATCATCGGCCTCAGCTTTTTCAAGTCTATCTTCCGATTATTCGAACTGTAGTATCTGGAAAATCTGACTAACCCTTCCAAAAGAGAAATTTTCCGGGTATAGAAAGCCATTTTTGGGTTGGGTATTCACAGACGAATCGTTGGAGAGAGAGAGAAGCAAGGGACCAGTTGAAGAAGACGAAAGAAGCAGTTGTAGTTTAATTGGGAAATGGAAATTGGCCTGGTTTGGGTCTGGGTTTAGTACTTGGGCCAGAGAGAGGGTTTTGGGCTGGGCTTAATTGTCGGGTAGACAGGAGACCCACGACGGGAAATGGAAAGACTAAAGAGGAGTACATGAATATATCACGTCAGTTATAATGGTAGCGAAAGAATACGTAAAATGTGTGAGAATCCAGATTAACCTAATTAATCTCAATAGACAAATCCACGAAGAAGATCATCCTACACTGAAATATGTTTGATAAAATTTGACCCGCTCATTCTGCAGTTGAGAATTTCAAGAGTGCGAGTGTTCACCTAAAAAATGCTAAGGACACATACATTTGTACACATATCTTACACATACATTTTTATGGGGCCCACCTCGGGTTCCACCAATATAATTCGAACCGCTCATTATTTTAAAATAATGTTTTAAGAGTTTCCGTAGAAAATCAACTCGATAGGATATCGGTAAGTGCTTTTTCAGAAATCGCAGTGTGAATCAGACTGTTTCACCATATGATTTTTGAAAAAACCTTTACTGATATCTTATCGAGTTGATTTTTTACAGGAACTCTTAGAAAATTATTTTAAAAATAATGAGCGGTTCGGATCATATTGGTGGGATCCGAAGTATGCCCCATAAAAATGTATGTGCAAAATATGTGTATGTGCAAATAGCATGACTGGTCCACCTAAATCTATTACTAATTTACTCCCTATTCGATGAATAAATGGTGTTTCATTATGCCACAAGCAGTACCATGTACGGTACTCACTTTCTTCATAGCTAGGATTCGTATCTTAGTCGAAGAATTTGGTTAATACGAAGGGGATTCAATTGGGTTTGAAAAAAAGATTAGTTAATGTGCGGAAAAATTGACATGGACATTTCAATCCGCTGTAAAAAAGGGGAGGGGGGCTAGGGAGCGTCTTATAAAAATAACTTTTAGAAAATGAAGGTAATTTCAAACTCAAAAATTATATATTTATACAAATAATTTTTCTATCAATATGGATCTTATTTGATAGATTTTCTTGAGATCTTTTAAATAGTGTAAAAAAAATTAAAATATTATTTTTTCATTTTCGTTATATTTATATTTAAAATTATATATATTTTTGAAATATTATTTTTTATTTTCGTTATAGTCGGTTTCTAAAGTCGCCCAATCTAGAAAAAGCAGTTTCTGTGCCGCAATCCTAACCATCCGTCCTACGTCGTTACAAACATCGTACGGTTCCCACGTTGTCTTCGAAGTTTGACCTTCGTGTAGGTTTCTGGTCCACGTGGGTACAGTCAAATCTTACTATTACCACCCAAAACTATCTCCCACCAAATCAGGATTCGCCTAACATTAGCACACCTAACTACAGTTCTCCAGCTCGTCGCTGTCAAAAGCCCGTTTCTTGGCTGGCAATAGGAGTTTCCATTAATCTTTTCGGGGTTCTTAATTTGTGCGGTTAAGACGTATTGTCCACCGCCTACAAGTCCACCCCCAAACCATCTCTCATCCCTCAAAATTCCTCTCTCTCTCTCTCTCTCTCTCCCCTCCGTCTTGTTCCTCTGCCAAATTCGTAACCGGTATGTAATAGTCTTGAATTCTTTCATTTAATTTGATTTTTACTAGCATTACTCAGCCAAAAAAATTTCCATATTTAGCATTGGGTTGATCTTTGCTTACGTATGATCGGTTTCAGAATTTGATTTCCTTTCTTGCCCTTTACTTGTTGGGTAATTAATTGGTTGTTATGTTTGTTTTTCTTCGATGTTGCGTTCGGTTTTGTGGGGCTTGAATTGCTTTGATATCTCAATTGAATTGTTTAGATCTCTCAAAAATCAATGGTACTTTTTTTTTCCCTTAAGGAAAAATAGGATTTTGGCTATGGGTTTTAATTTCTGAGAGGCTTCCCGAAATGTTTATTGATTGTCCATGTCTGTGTTTTGTATAAGTTTGTGATTTGTTTACAATATTTTCTATTACAATTATTGGGTTCGGAAGGGGGAGAAATCTTTCATTTGCTTATGTAGGGATGATTTTTATGGAAGGATAACCATATATATGTACCGTAAACCTCTGAATTCTGTGTTGAAAGCCACGAAGCCCCGTTTAGCAATCACCAAAAATTAGTGTCTAACTTGCAGAGTGAGTTAGGAAATGGGTTACTCCTAAGTTGTTGTGTCTAAGGAACAGGGAAAGACAAGAACCATCTCCTTGGAAACGGATTTGACGTGGGTCACTTTGCATAAGTTTCTTCTCTTAGTACTCTTACTATGGTGGGTCTTTGAAAATTATAGTTTGATGGGCCTTTGAAAATTGTAGTTGTATAAATGGGTCTCTTGGTTGCGTTTGTTGTCGATTTACCATTACATGTAATTGATTTTCGAAACTTGGCAGCTTAAGTCAAACTTGTTCACTGTTCACCAAACTTTCAATAAAAGTACTCTAATTTTTGAAATTAATCTAAGTGGTAACATTGAAGTAAAGAAAAGGCACCAAGGGATGCCACCCATATAAGTATGTGGCATAAGTCACGTAGCCCATGGAACTCGATAACAGCCCACACAATACCCTGAACTGCCAGCCTCTACGAAGAAAATCCAAATATTGGTTGAAGGATTAAGCTGCTTGAGAGTCGACCATGCTAAAAGATAGAAAACTACTTTGGAGTCTGTAGATTGTTATTGTATTTCCATGGAAAGTGCTTATATTGAGTGATGATTGCCCTGTACAAATCAGTTGAGATTATGTAAAATTGTAAATAATGCTTCATATTTCCAGATTCAAAGTTGGACAAATAGTGCTCTCTTGTTTTGTCATTTGTTTACTCTAAATTACTTCTTTCAATAGTCAACTTTTCGGTAAATGAAAGATGGATTCCATGACTAGTAGTTGGCGCTCTTATTGAGTGGCAAACAAGCTCTAACGGTAATAGTGGAAACTCGAGTAAGAGGGATCATTAGGTTTCTGGAACTTTGATGTTAGGCATTGTTTCATGTTGACCTGTCTAAGCCTTTAACTTAGAACGAGTAGCTTTCCTTTTTTGTTAATAATTTTATTGGTTTGGATTCTTAGCGTTAGTCATTATGCATTAACCCCGTGAAATCAAACCAAACCAAACTGAGCCTTGTGTCCCTGTGAGGAAGGTGAAAATACTGCGTTTATAACAATGCACGCTGGTCAGCAAGTTCGTACTCTGTGGTCTGTATTTCTTCTTGGTTTCTCTTTGCGTAAATCATCATGAGTTCAAATTGTTCAAGTTATACCTTCTCTAATCTTGTTAGCACATTTCAGCTGTTTGAGTTGGATTCTCTCCAACTTGTGAACTTGCACCCACTTTTCTAGATTTGGCGGTTCCATCAATGAGATAGCAAGTCACACAGATTCTAACCACCATTTCATTATCTTTTCTTTTTGTGGCCACCATTTTAACTTCTCAAGGATCTGACCTCTAGGATGTGGCCTCTTAAGTTTCAGCCATTTTGTGTTTTCCTGTTACAAGGCTGGCGTGATATGTTACAATGGTTGTAAAAGTTACTGGTCATTCTCAATGCTAGTTGCATAGCTAATCATGGATATGAGCGAGAGCGACAATTTGGAAGTGAACATCTCAATGTGGAACCTGATTGTACTGTAGCCCAAGATGTGTCTCCGATGTAATAAGGGTACCTTGGTGATTTTACTAACTCATAACCTTAACAGTATATACGGCTGTATCAACTTGGATTTATTCTGCATACAACTGTGGATGTATCGTGGAAGAGTGAGGGCCCCCATCCATCTGCCCATAGAGTCGGCTTTTAGTGATTATCTGCTCATATGTACCATGATGGGTGGCAAAAAGTGGCTTCGTCATCAGTTAATGGTCAAGCGGAAAAGGACCTGCAGCTTCTTTTCTTTCCGGAGCATAGCCCACATTGAGTGAACCACTTAAATCTGGTGTTCGTGTGATTCTTGGGTTTCTTTATTTTCTGCAATTGTATCCTTGGGCTATCACTATTTCTAACGAATTGTGCTTTGGTCATGGTGCCATCATGTTTTATTTAATATTCACCGATATTTAAACAGTTAAACTTAAAGTCTTACTCAGCAATGAGTACTTTGTTTTTGCAACCCAAATTTCTGTGTGATCATCAGTGCTGTGAATAGAAGCTTGCTTTGTCATGCGCGTACAACTAGGCAGTATGGTATCCTTTGAGACAGCTATTGGGTTATGGACCTGAAGGTAATCAGTCTTTTTACCAGGCAGGGGTTGGCAGTAATAGATAGACAACAACTGTAGGTGGTAGTAGTGAATCTAGTGATGGGACCTTATTAGAGTATCAATAGACATTTACTGTTGTCTGAAACAGGTGAACGTTGCTAGATTAAGGAGCTCGTGTCCTGTCTTATTATGGTCACAGATAACCTATCGTTACTCTAATTCTTCTGTCATTACTATCTCCTCGTCAGAGGGGGTTTCCACCAGTTGGTTTCGGTTTGAGAAGGTCAATATTTCTCTACGTTAAAAGAGGTTTCCCTTCATGGACAGAATGATATCACAGTTATCACCCATCACTTCTGGTATAGGCCATTATTTTGTTATTGCTTTAGTGTGTTTTTAACCGGATCATGAAAATCTTCCTTTAGCCAATAAAGCCTTTGGAAAGCTTATGATTGGATTCATAAGGAGAAAGGTGTTGTGATTTAGAGGAAGTAGTATTTCTGTATTGGCGTTGGTAACTCATGATGTTATGAAAGTTTTTAGCAAATGTTCTGTAGTTACGTATGATTCCGTTGGTTTTCAAATAGAAGGCCTTGATTGTGCACAATGCACTATGCTCATCAGTCAATTTCCTCTTAATGGTAGGGTAAGGTTGTCAAGTATTGGGATTCCTTTCTTTATCTCTCCACGAGTGTGCACACACACAAATATTTAGTGATGAGTAAAATATCAAGTTTCGAGTACCGGTACTTACCAAATCGACTTCCATTGGCATGTGCCACTACCACCCCTCATATACCTCTGCCCCTGGTTGGCGAATGAAGATAGGTTATGAACACCCTTTAATTATTTCATAAGCTGTTACGTTCTTTGAGTATTGGTTTTGTTAATGCTTATGATTGTTATGGATAGATTGAGTTTTATATCTAAAATATGGTTGATAAGGGCCAATCTTATAAAGACAACAAGACCATCTTTACGGTTCCACATCAAAGCAAAATACACGATATCATGACTCATATAATATCATTTTGTAGGCTGTTATATATTTTAAGGACTATTTTTGAGCCTGAAAAGAATTGCATTTGCTGATATTTCTTCAACTTCTATTCATTCGAGGGCATGCGTTTGGGTTTCTTGGGGATTTTCTGTACTTCATATTCCTTAATCCTTCTCTATTTAAGCTCGTCCAGATCTGTATAGACTTTGAGTGGTTGAGTTTTGTATTCCATCTGTTTCAGCTCTGATCATTCTGAAATTTGACTACGATCAAAAGAGGAGATCTACAGCTCGTACTCTTCTATTTCGAACAACTTTCATGTCTGAACTCGACAACCAGCTTCCATCTGCTTTTGGTATATTCCTGTTGTACACTTGATGGTTTTGATGAAATTGAGAAGCCATTTATGAATTAATTGTCTTGGTTTGTGGGTGGCTTTGATCTTGTTTGAGCAGATCCCTTTGCTGATGCAAATGCTGAGGATTCCGGTGCTGGAACAAAGGAGTATGTGCATGTGCGTGTACAGCAGCGCAATGGGAGGAAAAGCTTGACCACTGTGCAAGGGTTGAAGAAGGACTTCAGCTATAACAAGATACTCAAAGACCTAAAGAAGGAATTCTGCTGTAATGGTACTGTAGTTCAGGACCCTGAGTTAGGCCAGGTGTGTTCTTAACCCTGTCTAAATGCAGTAGCTTAAGGAAATCACACTGGTGGTGCAGAAAAAAATATCGTTTCTTTTGTTCCCAAATTATTTCCTCAAAAGGGGGTTGAATAGACTCCATCGTAGGAGAGAAACTTCAATGAACCAGTGGATCACGTCATCGTTGACCGGTGGTACCCCCAACAAATAGCAAACTACCTATGACCTACCCTTCTGATTCACTATCATTGTGCAACGTACAACCTCCCCATTCCGATGTACGCATGTAGAAAGCCAGGATGCAAATGCAGCAGTTGACGGGATGACCATTGGCTTAGAGAATGAGTAGTTTTGTTGACAAATTGGGGTTCACATCCCTTACGGTGGTTTAATGGATGGTAATAACAAGTAGCAATGATAATGGATGTGTGAAGCTTTCATTCATGAAGAAACGTTATGCTTTCATTTCCACCATATTTTTTTTTGTTGATCGGCATTATTTCCACCATATTTTTATTGTTCTACCAAAATGAACGATAGGCCTTAGTGCTACTTTTGTTTTGATGTAGGTGATTCAACTACAGGGTGATCAAAGGAAGAACGTCTCCACCTTCCTAGTGCAGGTGGGTTTAGTATGTGTGCTATTAACAAATTATATGTCTAGCCGATAAACACAAACAAACAAATTATATATCTAGGACTTATAACTCACGTGAAGCTTTTCTTTTTCTTTTTCTTTGTTGTCCGATTAACAGGCCGGGATTGTGAAGAAGGAAAACATTAAGATTCATGGTTTTTGAGCAAGCAGCAGATCAATCTCATATGCATCTTTAGCCTGCGCCGGCAATAAGAAAATTATCCGAAACTTTTATAGATTCCTACTTAGGTCTACTTCTGCTGTCCTTTCTGGTATATGTGTGATTCAGCAGCTTGATACAGTACATTGTGGTGTTCACTGGTTCTGCTACCTGTTGTGTGATGTATAAGGATTATGGGTTATTCCAAAACCTTCACGTATATTTATAATAAATTTGTGTTTGGACATAAGGAAGACACTGATTGACTGATTGTGGTGTTAATAAACCAATTTCCGAGTACCAGGCCCTGCAGCGGTGAAGTAGCCGATGCCATACAATCATGAAAGATCGAACGACCTTCAACAAAATGGTGCCTTAGTCAATCCTTAACGGGAAAAAATTGCAATCCAATATTCATTTGTGTCTTCTGAGTAATCCATCCAAATCCAAATGTAAAAAAGAGTCCGGGATCGCTTCCCGGAACCTCACTCCCATCAGGCCAAACTCTCGTCGTAGGAAAGTCATGCTCTAATCAAAGACGATAATCAACATTTGGAAGATAAGTGTTTCAATTATATAGCAGATTAATTGAGACCACAGCAAATGCAAAAACAAATGCAGAGTAAGTTAGCTACAAGCCTATAACAAGGACCGATAGTCGACATGTCAAATAATTTAAAACGGGGGCATAGTGCTAGTCACTCTCTGGTTTTCCCCTGATATGAATATTGTGCTCTATTTTTTCACTGAGCATTGACTAGTTGTTGGAGGGTTGTTAAAGCAATCTAATAGTTTATTATTGTGGATCGTTGTACATCTCTCGAGTTGCACATAGACATTGGGTCCTCAGATGTCAACCTAAGTAAACAATGTGAGATTGCATTGGACCATGAGAGAGAGAGAGAGAGAGAGAGAGAGAGAGAGAGAGAGAGAGAGAGAGAGATTCCTCCACTCCCAACAATTATTCCAGTTGTTGTTTAGGCAAATACGTCTCTATCTGTATTGATTTTCTGGTCAGTATGGCCACTATGTTTTGTCTTTGTACTTGGCTTTGTGTTTTCTATCATCAGGAAATAAAGGTTCCTCCGGCATGGTTTCTTTTGGCTTTTTCTCAATTATTGCTAAACCTTATCCTCAGCACCTAATATTCCCACCAATAATACCCCCCACTTTCATTAAACAACAAGAAGAAGAAAATCCTTTTCCACAAGGGTGTACACATATTTCCTTCCTTCCTTCTTTTTTCCTTTCTGGCAAAAATGGACATCAAACGCAGTGAATTTGATCGCACCTATTCGGAGTCGAGACTCATATTGTGCGCTACAATTGCTATAAAATACGCTTATATCTACCAAACACGCAAACAATAACAATAACAATGACTTGAACCCAAACATTAAGCTTAGAAACTTGAAATTCGTATCCATTGCCAGGTGTGCTAAATCAAAGTTGATGTCTCGCACGCCCAAAAAGAATCTGTCGCAACCAACAGCTTATCCTGAAGTGAGTTCAACTACCCATCAAAGTTGGACTACCAACCATCCTTATACCGTCAACTACCATTCTTCCCCCCTTGATTTGCTAGTTTTTCTCTCACCTCACATTCTTCTTCCAAAAGGGTCCACACAGTCTTCTCCCCCTTGTCACTAGTACTACTACTTATATATGCTTTCTCCCACAACCAACCTCCACCAACTCTGGCCTTAATTTTTTTTTCATTCAATAGTGAAACTACTTAAAAGAGTTTTCTTAAGTTTTACTCTTCTGATCCCTACTACTAGTATAATGGCTGACTTTGAACACTCTTATTCTGATGATGCCTCTGTGGACTCTAGAGGTACCCTTTTCAGATTTTAGTTGTTGTCTTCTTTCCTCTTGGTCTTTCCTCTTGGTCTTGCATCTAGCTCTCTGTTTCCTTCTTTCCTCTTTTAGTGTTCATTCATTATTAAAAAACAGTGCCTTGTGAGTTTCCTCTGTTTTGAATGTGGCTTGACATGTTTGCCCTATTCGGATTTGACAGAAGTGCAAAGAAAAAACGATATGTGGTCTAATTTGGTGTAGTGGCGCCATCTTCATAATGAATTTGAGGCACATGTGACATATGTATATGTAGCATTGCTAGCTGGGATACGGGCTGTTCATTTTATAGTAACCATATTAAATAATTCTCTCTCTCTCTCTCTCTCTCTCTCTCTCTCTCTCTCTCTCTCTCTCTGTGTGTTTTGCAGCAGAGGACACAAGTCAAGAATCCAAGATTGAATTTTCCGAGGATGAGGAAACCCTGATCACTAGAATGTTTAATCTGGTTGGAGAAAGGTGGGCTTGTTAACCTTCTTTTCTCTTTTCAAATGTACTAGCTCCCATCTTTAAAAAAGAAAGAAAAAGAAAGCATTTAATTACCTTCCCTAGTTCCCCTCCCCCACACAACACCCCCCCCCCCCC
>BPLS01000519.1:131384-159541 GCA_019656275.1 Rhododendron kiyosumense
CCCCCCACCCATTTGAGTTCTTCAACTTTGTATGTGCTTTGCTAATTAGTTAGGCAATGTTGCCAATGATGCCTCAGGTGGTCTCTGATTGCTGGGAGAATTCCGGGAAGAACTGCAGAGGAAATTGAGAAGTACTGGACTTCAAGATATTCCACAAGTGCATGAATGAAATGCCCGGAAAATCTCCGGTGCAAACTCGAAAGAGCAAGAAAATTTTGGACTTCTAGTAGTAATATTTTGGTTGGGTGGGATTGGTGGTTATGAAATGCATCTCTAGTTTCTGGGTTTGAAAAAATTTGAACAATGGTTCAACCTGCTACTATTTGTTTGGTATTTGGTCGTCCATATTTCCTTTTTGTGCAATGAAATCTATTGTTATGGCCAAAATTGTGAGTATTTCTTGGTTGCATCAGGGCATTAGTTGTCCAAAATGGATAGTTAACTCCTCCTTTCGTTATGTTGATTGTTTTGAACATAGAAATTTCATTTCAAAGCCAAACAGAAAACCCATAAGCAGCCCAAGCAATCAAGAAGCTAGTCCATGCAATCCTTCAATAACGTATCTCCATTGGCAAGCACGCGCTGCCTATGTCTCTGCAGCACACACACTCCGTAGTGGATTTTGACTTCCCTAACCACCGTCTTGTTGTCTTAATCGACCAGCATCCTTTGAGAGTTCTAGTTTAGGGCGCAGTTGGGACTATTCTGAAACACGGACCAAAGAGTCGGACATGTGTGCGAGTCAGTAGGTGAGTAATCTCGTAAGGCGTAAGGAAGCTAATTGGTGGAACTGACGAGGATTTCAATGTCCAATAAAAAATGCTTAATTATCCAATCGAGATCACAAGATCATATTATGAAACACAAGAATGAAAAATCACCTTACGACCTACGTGAGTTCATAGCATTCATGTTGAATTCCATCACATGATATTCATGGTGTTGGCATGGCTCAAATTGATCAGGGCAAAAATTGACAAAATTGATCAATTCATGAATGAAGAATTGCCCTGATGGAACTCTCTTCCTCAAAACCTATCCAAAACAGTAGCCCTGGTTTGCCTATATAACCATTTGTCACCTGCCTTTGTAATGGGTAACAGAAATCCGAGTGGTTCCTGATACATTGGGTTTGAATATTTGAGCGTTTGTAAAACACTTCCAAAACAGAAATTCGCTGCCCGGAGAGTAAGCAAATGACGAATCACGTGTAAAGTCATCTTGTTTCTGTTTGTTTGTTTGTTGGGGGTTGTGAATTTCTAGAAATAACAAATTGTCGCATTCAGATGCCGAAAATTCAAAAATGTTAGCTTACATGACACTCGGTCCATGAAAATTTCTTATCATGGACCAAGTATCATGTACCGTACCACTCCAGAAAATTTCCTATCCTCTAATTTTTTATTTAAAAATGAAAATGAAAATTACAGCTATGAATTCTCCATTTAAAATAATAAGACAAATTCTAGGAATCCATTCTGGCTGGGCCAACCAGAACACTCCGAGCCGAGCCTAGCCGAATTGAGTTTTGTCAACCTTGAGCTCGGTCTGTTTACTAAACAAGCAAAAAATTTGAGCTCAAGCCTTAACAAGCTAAACCTTTGACGAGCCGAGCTTAGTCATTTACGGAACGAGCCTCTTTAATTAAGCCAAGCTTCTTGTAATGAGCCCAGCTTTTGTCGAACTAGTTGAGCCCCCCACTCAGCTCATTTACTAAATGAGCCAAAAATTTGAGCTCAGCTCATTTTGAGTCGAGCTGCGGTTTATTTGTAGTCCTATGCAGCAACACAGGTGGATGTTGAAGTATGTTCGCCAATACAACCAAAAAACGAATGTTGAAATATGAATTTATACTGGATTATATTTTAATAACTAGGCGCCTGTGCTATTTAACGTGTAAGAGTATTCACAATGTAATAATCAAAACACAAAGATTGCTAAAGTTAGCAATGTGTGCTAAAAAAAGTGTTCACATTATTATAACCAAATTTAGCAACCTCTTAGCAACTCATCAAATTTTGGCCATTAAATAATTAAAACTAGCAGTTCGCTTTTACCAATAACCAAATTTAATGATCCCTATATCTTCTCAATCAAGTACAACCATCATGAGAAGGTAAAACTCACTCTCCACTTTGTCAAGTGATTGTGTTAACAATATTGATCACTTTATGGATTTTAACAAAGGCTTTTTCTACTTTCATTTATTTTACTAGAATGCCATTCAATGTTGACCATTAGATTGAAAAGGAAAAAATTGACCGTTAGATATGAATTTTTACCAACTCATTTTGATTATGGCCTAACAATAAACAATGTCGAATTTGACATTGCTAATATTAACAACCTCTCAATGAATATTTAAAATCTGATGTGACAAATTTTGATTACTCACTTTTAATAATTACATTCTGAATTTTTAACTCGACGAATTGCACAAAACTAAACTTTACGGGCAAACTTCCAAGTGACCCCACTTGATGTTATTTTTTTATATCATGACATGATAATACAGTATTTGAATTGTTTAGATTTGACTTAGGTTGGTGGATTTTTCTTATCCATTTGGCAATGGATCTTTGAAACCTGGATAATAATCTACGATATTTGAGGCAATTGCATTTTCCTTTGTTGAGTAGAAAATCCGTCCACCCATCCACCCGACCCGACCCGAAGAGTCTCGGACGGGTGCGGATTCACCTTTTGTTAAAAATCTGACTTCGGTTCAGGTTCGGGTTCATTTTTCTATTCAAAACCCGACTTGACCAACCCGAAGTAAAGAATCGGGCTTGCGGACGGTTCTACCGGCCATCTGTGCGGTTCGATTTTCGGGTGCTAAATTATTCTCCCCAACATGGTCGGCTTGGTTTCGGGTCAAATCCGACCCGCCTGACCCGTTCACACCCCTAGCTCCGACGAGGGAGTACAAGATTGTTTCTATTTTTTCCCTTTCAAAGAAAAGCCCAAATAAAAGGCACTTCAATGTCGGCCCAGTAAGGGTTTTTATGTTACTTTCTGTGGGAATGTTTAGTCGTACTGGGTCCAATTCCAAGTAGATAGTCGGATAGTCCAGATACCAGACATTCATTTTCTTCCAAAATTCAATTCTCACATTGAATCTCTCAAAACTTTTTTGGAACAAAAAGTTTGTTTTTTAATTTCATATCTAATCCTTTTTTTTTCTGGATCAAAATGAAGTAGAAGTAACCGAAATTCTATTCTTTATTTTTTCTGATTGTTTAGTTTATATAAATCGATGAGAAGAATCTAAAGAGTCTAAAATTATCAACAAAACTAAAATATTTTTAAATAAAGACAAAAATAATTTAAAAAGTTATATTTTTTGGATTTTTTTGTCTTTACTGACCTTTTTAAAGATTTTGATCAAAATTTTGTACCATTTAATTTTCTCTCGTCAAGACAAACCAATGATTCAAAAAAAATTTATGCAATCAACAATTAACAACACATGATCACCAAACAAAACTCTTGGCGTAAGAAAGAGTAAGCAAATGCTGTTACAACACCACATGCACAACCATGAGCACATCATATCATGAAAGTATTAGTTGATTTTGCATCACATCATGAAAGATAAGAAAAAGGGCACTACAACAAAAATACACTATTAGGGCAGTAAAAAATGCCTCAGCATGGTTCCTAATGGGGCAGTTTAGTTAATAGGGTAGTACAACGAGGTGCTGCGTGTATCGGTGCAGTGAAAGATCTACGGGATACTTTGGCACATCGCAAAAAGCGTTTTAGGATGCACTTATAAAGTGCCGCATAATTCATGTATTGAGGCAATTCATGAAGCTACAGTAGGATATTGGGCATATCCAACTTAACCACGGTTAACAACTATTGATGCATTTATAAGTGGCTCCAAAGCTTATTGACAAGGGAATTGCAAATGCCTCGACAGGTTGGGCATCGTGACACTTAAAAGTGCCCCAAAAAAAGCTTTCTGGTTTAAAAATAATAATGACCTGCCGAATTAGTGTTAATTACCCATTCAAGCATCCACCAATTAGTAGTCTAATTACACATTCTTTTTTTTTTTCCCAATCGATAATAAGTTACTTTTATTGTTGCATCAAAAAAACATCAAGGGAGACTTCCTTAAGAACCAGCTTGGGTGATCCCGTAGCCAAGTTATAGGGGTTTCCAGAGATAGGGCATATTTGACTAGAGCATTAGTCATCCAAAGTGTCTCTAATAATGACATCCAGACAAGTTTTTATCTGACTCTCCCCTTGTAACATGTTGATCACAGTTTGCGCTTCTCCTCCTACATAGTATGAGCAGTCACCCGAATAGATAATCCAACAATTGCACACCAAATAACAACATAATCCATAAGATTTTAGTACAAGAAGAGCCAATGTGCAGAACCAACATCAATTCAAATATGCCTAGCCAAAACAAAAGAAAAACATACCTTAATAGTAGCATTGAGATTAACTAAGAAGCTTTAATACAAAAATGTCACTAGGAACTTGTTGTAAGGAACATCTCACCACCGTCAATAGCTCCGAGAAGATCATCAAAGGCTTAAATTGCACAAGAAATGAGATTGAAACCAACTTGAGTAAACATCTCACCACCGTCACCATCGTGCAATGCCATATAATAAAACAGTAGGAGAAGGTGTGCTTGAATGTCCCGCTCAAGTGATTTGTTGCTAAAAAATACTTTCCCGTGACTTTCCAACGTTAGCTCACCAACACTTCCTTCTTGCGAAGAAAATACCTCAATTCAGCGTCTCATGAATCTTGAAAAAGTGAAGAATGAATAGTTTGTAGGATTTCGTAAGAAACCCTAAACCCAAAATCTCATGTCAAATCATTGAAGAAAATAATACTGGATGCGTACCTGTCGCCATGGAGGATGAAAACCTTAGTGCGTGGTTATTTGTCTTCTGCCTCCAAAACCTTCTTGATCTTTACCTTAGTCTCACACACGATGGGATGGTATGAGAAAATATGCTAGGGTTGGAGTGGGAACCTTGACCACTTATTTATAAGCCCTAGTTCCATCATAGCCCATCATAATAGATGGAACCATATTGGGCCATTTAATTGGTCTCAACATATAAAATAAGCCCGTACCACTTAACGCACGTGATATGACCCAAATACGTGCTTATAGAGACGTATCCATTACCCAGGTCACATTAATTGAATGATCACAACCTTATGGATAATACCGACATCACTCAAGCCTTATTCGACAACATACAATGTTTAATTTTATGATCTATGGAGGCCCACCAAGAGAAATTGCTAACACAGTTATTACAATGTTTAAGCATCTCTTATTTATTGAGTTAGTGGCAAGATTTTTACTCTGGTTTTGATAATATCCCAAGCCCGTTGTTTGCCTCGAACTATAATTCACGCTCCAAGTGGTTTTGATCCCTTCCCTCTAGGTTCTCTTGATCGATAAACCTCACTAGATCCCATGATGCTTCAAGTTTGAGTGTATAATTGCAGGTGGAGCACTCTTGTGAATGTAGTCGAGGCTTGATGCAATCCCTCTTAGAATTTTAATCATTTGAGGCCATCGTAAACCTGTTCAACAAGTTCACTCCATTGTCAATGTACAAAAGGTCTTATTTGAGTATGGAGGCAGCGAAATACCATGAAAGAATACATCTTTTATTGATCTTGTACACGTTTCTCGTTCGCATACAATGGACTACTCCCTCCCAATGAGTAATCTCACTCACACACATGTTTGAATGCTGCACCTCGGTGTGCACTACGCTAGGTAAACTCCTGGTGTGGTGTCACATGTGAGCAATCTACAAATGATCTCACCCTTCCTTTATATGGCCATCCACTCATTGGATGGTTATGATTATTTTCATTTAATGGTTCACATTTTCCTTCTAGAATCCTCCTACCCAAATATCTTTTCTCTCTCTTATCTTCACAACATTTTAGAACTCTCCATGCAACTCTAGCTTATGATTTTCTATGTAGATATCTATACGAGGAAAAAATAAAAAAATTACCTAAAAATAACACGATTTCTCAAAAAACATACAATAGAGGGGTCGAAAAGAGTGAAGTATTTTAGTCATTAAAAGTCTCTTCTCAAGACGTATTAAATTAAATAATCAAAATTAACATAGCTTACAACTAAAAAATTATTTTCCCACAATAAAATAAGATTTAAGATTTCAATTCAAACTATCCACATTGAATTTCAGGAAAAAACAAAAACTTATGGGGAAGGGATATGCTTTTTCTGATCAAATATGGGGAACGGATAGATAGGACAGAGCATATTGATAGAAACTTCTTGCCTTGAAGTGCTCACCAGGCGAAATGGATGACTGTTCATCTCTCTCACATGACTTAAATCAATGAATGGATAAGTTTTTGGGTGTCAGGCGGCTAACACACACGTGGTATCCGTCGCGATCTCAGCCGTGCTAACGTGTTTTGGATGATCTGAATTTTATAGAGAGAAAAAGAGGAAAGACAGTGGTCGGATGAGGAAAGAAAAAGGAAATAAATTTGAACTGTCTAAAATATATTTGGATGGCTGGAATTGCCGACGGGTACTGCCACGTGCTAGGCACCAAAAATTTCTCGAATGAAGGAGCCAGCTCCGATACAAATTTGGCAGATCCCAATAACAACAGTACACCAGTCTCTTCTGGGTGACTCTTGATTTGTTCTGAATCCTGATATTGCTTTCCCACCGTTCCCCATTCCAATATACTAGTAGAATTTTTTCATTTTTTTTATCCGCAAAAACATTTTATTAATGGGGTAAAAGAAAGAGGGTTCGAACCAAAAGTTGGAAGATATAATCTGATGGGACAAAGTCCAAACACCTTAAAGGGACGAAACCCAATACACCTAAGGGCCTAAATGCCCAGATAAAGCAAAATACGTGCATAAAACAAGGGCTTAAAGTGCTCAAATATAACAATGAAGCCCAGCCCAAAAGAAAACCCAAAACCTAACCCCTAGACATTTGAGAAGCTTCAATCACAGCTGTAGATCGCTTTCATCCACCATACAAACAGATCACTGCCACCGCCGCCACCACCACCACCGTACAACCAACACCAACCACCACCATGCCACCACACCGGCCAACCCATCGGTCTAGCTGCACGGAACCCCATCAAAACTACGTGCCATGAGCTCAACACAGCCGTTAGGCGAGAACCGAGCCACCCAATAGTGGACCCTGGCAAGAGCCACGCCGGCCGCACCAACCATAACAGATGAGTAGCATGGTTGTGAATGGGAACAAGCGGCGATAAAGATCGTGATAGAAACAGACCAAACATCACCGGGCCAGGGGTCGAAAATAACAAATGGAAGAGGGAGAAGACAAAGGAAAGGGAGTCCATACCAGAACGCCGATCTCGGGCGTCCGAAAACCCCAGAATCGGCGTCCAATTTTTTTCATTTTCCATGTACCATCTGTGTCTCAAAATTTCAAGTTAATTATAAAATATACTCTCTCTGATCCATAATGTTCCTGGTCTGCAAAAAAGGACATAAAAATAATATTCCCTCCGTCCCAAATTGATTGTCCCGTCCGCAAAACGGAGTGTTAAAAATAATGCAATTTTTTCAAGAAAAAATTCAAACTTTTTTCACAAATTAAAATTTTCATTGATATCTAGTAAGTTGTTGAAAAACTTTTAATTTTTTCTTGCAAAAATTGCATTATTTTTAACACTCCGTTTTGCGGACCGGACAATCAATTTGGGACGGAGGGAGTACATTTTTTGCAAAAACAACTTCACTAGATATCGATGAGTTCTTTAAATTTATAAAAAAAAATTTAAATTTTTTCTTGAAAGAAATGCATTATTTTTTAGTCCTCGTTTTCAGACCGGATAAATATTTTGACATGGAAGGAATAGAACCAAAATTTGAATGGAAATAACTACTATTTTTCAATTACCAATTTTATATTAGTTTGAAGAACTGGTTAATATTTTCAATTTGTTAAAAAAATTAAATTCAAAATTACTGTATTCTCTATCAAATTACTGTATTTTCTCTATAAAAAATTGAGTGACTTATAATAATGAAATAATGTAAAACAGTCCAAAACGTAATCTTACGTGCAGTTAATTTGTTACATAAGCGATACCATGAAGTTAACATGATGTGCGCTAATTGTGGGGTTATCTTTTTTGTCTTCAATATATAATCCCGGCCTAGTCCTAGATCGATCGTTTTTGTAGCATTTCCCGGGCAAAATTATGATCATTTTTTGTAGTCATGGTAGCAGTGCTAGTCTCCTTGAAGTTTGGATTGCGCAGTCGGGTCCAATAGTGACTCGGCTGCAGGATTGTTCCTCGGTTAAAAAAAAAACTTAATTAGACACCATTGTATGTGAATGAAACACGTTTACTTTTGAAAACAGTCGATCGGTCTGTGAATTTAGGATTCATTCCTGTCAAGATAAACGTTATTTAATCATGTAGTTGTGCTAATCAATCTAAAGTTTTATGGGCATGCATGATCCTAATTGAGATCCAACTCGAAATAAAATGACTCAACAATAAGATGCGATCAAAGGACAAGTTCCATTCTTATGGAGGCCAAATATTTTAAAACTTTGGGACCATTGGGGGTTATACTCAGACGTTACTTTCGGGGCCTCGGAATCAGTGGAGAAGTCAGGAATCTTGTTCAGAGGGACACTTTTTCACAACAATCTAAGAAAATTCACAATAGAATATAACGAAGAGATACATGAGCACACAAACTTAAATATATTCTACATTAGTCACAATAGGTTGTAGCATAATGTATTCAAAAGCTTCAAAACATAATATTCGTTGCTAATTTTTTTTTACAATCAACCATGACGAGTTTTTAATCATGAGAAATTTTTAGTAAATAGCTGATTGCAGGACAATAAATGTATCAAGTTGATATGCAAATCAAATTTTTCTCAGAAAAGCTAGAAAATGTGTTAGATGGGCCACAAAAAGCAGCAATTTGATATTTGCATCGGTGAAACGAAATTCTCGATGGGGTGCATTGATTTATTTAGAAACTCACAACACAATAAATAATAAACCCAATCCCCAAAACTTCCAATTCTCTAAAATCTTTTGAATAGATGTAAAAAAAAGAAGGAGCAGGTGATAATTTTCCAGGGGCACTGACCCCTCGGGCCTTAATTGGCTCCACCTCGGCGGTCGAAATTAATCATAATGTGCGCAAGTTGATCTGAACATCCGTTTATAAAAAAAATGCGATCCATGATGGATCTCTCCTTAATTACGTCTCCAAATTCCACTTTATTGGTCCATTCGAGGCTGACGATACTCCAAACCATACAGCTCCAGCTCGATCGTGACATGCAGAGGAGAACATATACATAAGAAAACCGGTTTTGACTTCCATCGATTGGCACATGAAATTTTAGAAAATGAGAAGACGCCGTTGGTTTTGGAGTTTTGAATTTTGAATTCTAATAATTATTTTATTTTTTTTCAATAATTATTTATATTTTTCTCTTTATCTCTCTTCAAGTATTATTTCTATTTTTAATCATTACTCTATTTCTCTTTATACTCATTATTTACAAATTCAAATCCAAAATTCCAAAACGAACGGGCCGAAATACTTCCAAGTTTAAAATTTTATACTAAAACAAAATGTTGAGGCTTTTGATTGGGAAGTTACCGAGCTAGCAATCAAGAGCCTCGTGAAATCTTTCTTTACATCGAGGTTCGATTTTTATTTGCGTGCAATTAGTATTCGTATTGGATACGTAGCTCATCCGAATTGTCCCGACTTAATCGGACCAAGACGATGAAATAATGTGCACGTTTCTATTCTTAGAGGTAATTTGCTGATGAAATCAATCTCCAAGAGTGGGAGACAAGCGGCGTCCGAGTCCGATCGAGTCCAAAAAAACAAGTCTCTATCTTGTAAAACAGGATCATGATCCTATCCAACGATAATTGCAACAGCCCATCTTTATCACCATAAATTCACGATTTCCCTGACGTTCTGTTCTGCATGCATGCCTTCCCATACCCAGTCCTCTGCTACACGACACTTTCCTCTGTCTTTGCATTCATGTCTTTCTTCAACAAGGCTGCTGATTCCTACTAGTATTCTTAATTTGTACGTAATTTTTTAATAACCGGATGTCCAGGCCAATTTGCGTGCACCTCGACTAATTCCGGGGCCCTGAAGGTAACGACCGGGGCGCATAACTCAATGTTTGGGATGCTACGTGAGATCCGAACATGCGACCCCATAGTTAAGTACTGATTGTTTTCTCATGCTCACTTTGCCAAACTCTTGGGATTTCTTTGCACATAATTTTTAGGACTTCTTTGTATCAAATTTCCAGTCGTAGCTAGTTGCAATGCTATTCTATGAATTCTCTTAAAAGTTTCCGAAATTTTACAAATGTTAGGGGCCCGGCCTCCTACTTTGGAGCATCACTTTTAATCGTTGTTTTATGTCCCCGAAAAGTCATGTAGGACCGATTTTGTCATTTTGTGAAAGAGAGAAGTTTTGGACGATTCGGATTAAATACAATCTATTACCGTTGATAGATTGTTGTTAATTTGGATCGTCCAAAACACATTTTAATTCCTCCATAAAGGCAAGGGTTTGTTTACATTTTTTTTCCCCCAACTCAGAAGGCTCTAAAGATTCAAAGATTTGAACGCAGGCCTAGATAAAAGGGCTTGGGAATAGTTGTTGAGGGCCCGGTTATAACCAGCTTGAAGGCAGCACGATTCATGCGCAATAGTCCAAGCAAGCTAGTAACCGTTCTACTAACATGCAATTAATATTCTCCCGGACTTTGCTCCGGTATTATAGCCATCTGTATTGTAACCCTCACGTCAGTTAGTCTAAGTGCTATTGTACAGTCGCTCGTGTCTTAGACTTTAGTGGTTTTGTTTCACTTCTGAATTTGTGATGTAATCTTTACCTTCGGGCTTTTGAAATGTAACGAAATATGCTATTAATAATAATAAAAAAAAAAAACTCACATCTCATTGACCCTAGATCTCACCTATTTATTGGTAGTTCATTTGACGTAAAATGAAGTACATCATGATATTATTCAATGGTTCAAGTCATTCATTTTTTCAATCAAGACGGTAGGGGAAAAAACCAATGCGACGAATAATATTGCGATATTCATCTAAACAAAGCATATTTGACTTGCTATTTCTCTTATTTCAAATATGCCTTTCGACTAACCTATGACCGATTCCCGATCAACCTGATTTAGCTAGTAAATGTAAACAAATCAAAATGTACAAAGTATAACGGTTCGGATAGTTTAATGGGACAATCATATTTAATATTGCGTCACATAAGAAACCATACATGATGAAATGATCTTGGTTTGTAGAACAGTGAGGTGGACTCTGTTTGAAATTCTAATGCAACTGTTCAATCAATCGTCAAAAAGTGTGTTATTTCAGCCTCTTTTTATTTATTTATTTTATTTTATTTTTTCCCTTCTCACGAATTGGATAAAAAGCTTGCGGAATGGAGTAGTTATTTTAGGTGGAGTTATTATGATCACTACTTATCCGTTTGTTCAAACGTAAGAGACTTTCAAAGCAATTTGTTTCGTCAGCACTGTTAGAAACCAGACCCTATACACCTGAGTACCGAACTTGTTCACACTCTCCTCCTCCACGGATCCGGAGATCCTGCAGTGCGGGCTGCCTACAGGGTTGTAGTGCATCACGCCAATTGTCTATCTCAACAATCGACTCTTCCCTGGAAATGTTTGTTTTAAATCCGGACCCTTACAAACACTTTTGGACGCTTGAATGATGCACCGCAATTACCCCTGTAGTGCACGATTTCCGAATCCTCCCCCCACATTTGATGATATGAGTCGTTCATTTTGCATAGCTGAATGTGGTAAGTGTCTGTTTAAGAAGTCAAGTAGATAGAAAAATACATTTGTTTGAACAAATCATATTTGCCAAGAGAGTAATGTGCAGTCAAACTATGATCATTCATTTCCTTTGATAGAACTGTGATTCGATCAGGCCTTGATCGATGTCCGATCATCCCGATTTTTGGCATCTGTGACAGGCACATGGACGCCTACAAAATCAATGGCTTAGACTCAGAGACGTAGCTACATGTGGGCATATGAGGGCCACGGCCCCCATGTTGCTTCAGGTTTTTTTTTAAAAAAAATTAAAATTTAATATTTGTCATTTTTTTATTTGTTAAGAATTATATTTTGTATTGGGTGTTATTTAGATATTTAAATGTTTTTTTTTTTGCTCGGCTAGAAAATAACATTTAAATAACATTTAGATATTTAAATGTTATTTAGATAGTTAAGAATGTGTTCCCAATTTTCTCTCTTTGCCTCATGGTCTCCCATAAGTTTTTGGGAAATGATATTGGCACTCCAAAAATTGATGCAGGCACTCCAAAATCAGTGTAACTCCAAAGCCACTTTCCTTTATTTTTTGGAGTGCCTGCATCAATTTTTGAAGTGCTAATATCATTTCCCTAAGTTTTTCTTCAATTATTAATCTTATTTCTCTTTCTATATATCCCCACTGATTATCCAAAAAATCTTCCTCAAAATCTAAACTAAACAAATTATTAGATTTCCTAATTTTGAAATTTTAAAATCTTGTTGTTCATAATCCAGCCCTCGCGTCTATAAAATTCTTGCTCCGTCCCTGCTTAGACTGTTAAATGAGACCGTAATGTGTATCTTTCTTCTTCTTTTTTTTCACTCGAGAGACATATAAAGAATTAAAAAAAATCTTTCCTCAACTAAGCCCCTTCGCGACCCTTCAACTAAGCCTGGTTTGGGTTAGGCCTGTCAATGGACCGGATTGGATCCGGATCGGATCCGAATCCGATAACGTCGATCCGTAATCCGAATCCGATAATTCAAATACGGATTGGATCGGATCGGATTAAATCTATTATCGATCCGAATCCGAATTTTATTTTTTAAAATATTTTAATTTTAGAAAAGAAAACAATAAATTTTTTATTTTGAAAAAAAAATGTTTAAGAAGTTGTATTTTTATTTTAACTTTTTTATTTTTAATTTTTTTCGGAAAATATTTTTTTGAAAAAAAATTTGTATTTTTTTTGCTAAAATTTTTGAAGTAAAAAAGTTTTTGGATCGGATTCGGATTTTCGGATTCAGATTTTTCGGATCCGGATTATCATAATCGAATTCGAGTCTTATCGGATTCGGCTCGGATCCGAATCGAATTCGGATCGGATCTGACCCATTGACAGGCCTAATTTGGGTGATATAGGATTTGGCTCTTTCCTCCATTGCTATATATAATAATGAATTTTCTTTGTAGCCATATCGCTATATCTAATGAATTTTTGATGGATAAGGAAAAAAAAAGTTGGATCGACTGCTAGTTAGGGCTGTGCGCAGTCTAGATTAGAGTGGATTCCTATGAATTCAATTATAATTCATGAAACATGATTTTTAGAAAATGCAATTCATGTTTGGACCGGAAATCTCATAATTCGGTTTCAATCCAATCCTCAAGTCACGAATCTGCCTCGATTTTATCCACAAATTATATCAACCAAACTTGGCTATTTGATTTTTCAGATTCCAATAAAACCAAATCTTATGTTATTACAGCAACTAAAACGGAGAGAGAAAAAATAGCAGCAAGTAAGCAAATCTGTGTCTCAACTTCATTTAGGAAAAGCAAATCTCTGTCTCGAACTTCATTTATTTAATGATCACAAGAATCTAGTACAATAACAAAGCATTCATATCCCGTAGGTAAAATTATAAAATAGTTTAAAAGAATTATAAAAATGGGTAAAATTATTATTATTTACTATATATAGCATCTATATATATATATATATATATATATATAAATATTTCATAGTCCAGTTCGATTTATCCACGGTTTTGAGAAAAAGATTTAATCCGAATTCATATCTCACGATTTTGTAATTTTTTAATCGATGTATAGACTATATCTATATTATAAAATAGAGCGGTTTTTATCTACTCACATAAGCATCTCTAGAGCCGTTGGATCGCATTTTCAATAGGTTATAGCCATTGGATTAAATCATTGATTTCAACCTGTTTCAAGTCTCACGCCTGTCCATCCGTGTTTCCTCTTCTTTCCATTCAAAGTTTGATACCTCACTTCCTCTCTCTTCTCTCCTCTTTTCCTCCATAGTTATGGTCTCTCTCTCTCTCTCTCTCTCTCTCTCTACATTAGTTCGTCGCCGATTAATCGCCTCAATCTCTGTACACATCTTCTCCACATCCACGAAATCCATTTGGCTCTCTCTCGCCGTTAAGAATCCCCCCATCTTTAATTTCACACTAGATTTGGATTTTTCAAAATTGGGAATTTGTTGAAGCCCATCCTCAATTTCGCACTAGAATAGGGTTTCCGAAATTGGGGATTAATTTGTTGAAGTTTATGTGGCCTATGTTGCACCTATCCTGCTAATGCAACCAACCAGATTTGGGTTTTTTTTTCTTCTGCGAAAAAAGGGAAAGTCTACAATATACACATTTTATTTGGGTGTGTATCATATGCACCCCTCAAAATGTTATGAATTATAGAGAAAATGTTACGAATCATATTACTAAAAAGTTACGAATCGTATAAAAGTTACAAATCGTATAAAGGTTACGAGATACATCAAAATGTTATGAATCGTACTGTTGAAAACTTATGAATTTTAGAATAAAAGTTAAGAAACAAGCTAAAATGTTATGAATGAACATCCACTAGTAGAGTAACGTGTAAGCACATCTCAAAGAACAATATCTCAGATGGTATGTAAATATTTATATAAATATAGCTCAAGATTTACAATTCAAAAAATTGACACAATCTGCGTTCACGCCGTACAATCTGGATTTAGAATGATGTATATATAGAAACCTACATGTCAAACAAAACTGAAGACCAAATCTTTATCATGTCTTTAATTTTGTAAAATTTGCAGGTTTATATGTATATTATTCAAGGCATGCTACCAAAATATTTTGGAAAGAAAAATATTTGGGCACCATTCTAGGCTCTTTAACCGCTATTATGCCACCGAATATTACTCCTTCCATTTTTTTTAAGAGTCTCACTTCGTAATTCTAACTTTATATGAAAATATTATTACACTCTAAAAGTTATAACTTTTCATACTTACCCTCCATGGAAACATAATAATTACACTTTTAACCATTAACTTTTCAAAATGGAATATACTTTTAGGATTAAAATGAAAAACATACCAAATTTTTTCTAGGTAATTGATTTTCACACTCCCTTTTTGTATAACTACACTCCATTTTTTGTCATCTTGATTTACAAAAGGGCAAATTTCACTCAGACCCCCTGAGGTATATGACAATGACAGAAAGTACCCCTCAGTTTTCAAAAATGATAGAAACCTCCCTTACTTTACAGTTTGGGTTTCATTCCGTTAGTTTCCGTTAGTTCCGTTAGTTAAATGGACGGAAAATGTACGAAAATGTACGGAAAATGTACGGAAAATGAAATCTTCAATTTTATTTAGTTTTACACCTATCTTAGGGCTCTCATTAAAAGTCCTAAAGTTAAAAATCAATTATGATCATTTAGGATAAAATAGTTAAAAAAATAAAATCTCCGCACCAATTCAAACGGATTAAAATTTGGAGCATTTAAAAATTTTGCTTTTCACTTGAGTTTAGAGCTTTCAATGAAGAGCAAATATTTAAGTGCTCCAATTTTCAATCTATTTGAATCGGCCCAAAGATCTTATTTTTTTTTATTATTTTATCTTAAAGTGCAATAATTAATTTTTGGTTTTAAGATTTTCAATGAGAGCCCTAAGATAGCCGTAAAACTAAACGAAGAGGAGATACTTAAGTGCTCAAATTTTCAATCCGTTTGAATTGGTGCGAAAATCGTATTTTTCTGATTATTTTATCCTAAAGGGTCATAATTAATTTTTCGCTTTAGGATTTTCAATGAGAGCTTTAAGAAAACCATAGAACCAAATGAAGAGCAGATACTTAAGTGCTCCAATTTTTAATCCGTTTGAATCGGTGCGAAGATTTTATTTTTTTAACTATTTTATCCTAAATGATCATAATTAATTTTTAACTCTAGGACTTTTAATGAGAGCCCTAAGATAGGTGTAGAACTAAATAAAATTGAAATTTTCATTTTCCGTACATTTCCGTACATTTTCCGTCCATTTAACTAACGGAACTAACGGAATGAAACCCAAACTGTAAAGTAAGGGAGGTTTCTGTCATTTTTGAAAACTGAGGGGTACTTTCTGTCATTGTCATATACCTCAGGGGGTCTGAGTGAAATTTGCCCCCTTTTTTTTCCCAATCGATAATAAGTTACTTTTATTGTTGCATCAAAAAAACAACAAGGGAGACTTCCTTAAGAACCAGCTTGGGTGATCCCGTAGCCAAGTTATAGGGGTTTTCAGAGATAGGGCATATTTGACTAGAGCATTAGTCATCCAAAGTGTCTCTAATAATGACATCCAGACAAGTTTTTATCTGACTCTCCCCTTGTAACATGTTGATCACAGTTTGCGCTTCTCCTCCTACATAGTATGAGCAGTCACCCGAATAGATAATCCAACAATTGCACACCAAATAACAACATAATCCATAAGATTTTAGTACAAGAAGAGCCAATGTGCAGAACCAACATCAATTCAAATATGCCTAGCCAAAACAAAAGAAAAACAGACCTTAATAGTAGCATTGAGATTAACTAAGAAGATTTAATACAAAAATGTCACTAGGAACTTGTTGTAAGGAACATCTCACCACCGTCAATAGCTCCGAGAAGATCATCAAAGGCTTAAATTGCACAAGAAATGAGATTGAAACCAACTTGAGTAAACATCTCACCACCGTCACCATCGTGCAATGCCATACAATAAAACAGTAGGAGAAGGTGTGCTTGAATGTCCCGCTCAAGTGATTTGTTGCTAAAAAATACTTTCCCGTGACTTTCCAACGTTAGCTCACCAACACTTCCTTCTTGCGAAGAAAATACCTCAATTCAGCGTCTCATGAATCTTGAAAAAGTGAAGAATGAATAGTTTGTAGGATTTCGTAAGAAACCCTAAACCCAAAATCTCATGTCAAATCATTGAAGAAAATAATACTGGATGCGTACCTGTCGCCATGGAGGATGAAAACCTTAGTGCGTGGTTATTCGTCTTCTGCCTCCAAAACTTCTTGATCTTTACCTTAGTCTCACACACGATGGGATGGTATGAGAAAAAGATGCTAGGGTTGGAGTGGGAACCTTGACCACTTATTTATAAGCCCTAGTTCCATCATAGCCCATCATACTAGATGGAACCATATTGGGCCATTTAATTGGTCTCAACATATAAAATAAGCCCGTACCACTCAACGCACGTGATATGACCCAAATACGTGCTAATAGAGACGTATCCATTACCCGGGTCACATTAATTGAATGATCACAACCTTATGGATAATACTGACATCACTCAAGCCTTATTCGACAACATACAATGTTTAATTTTATGATCTATGGAGGCCCACCAAGAGAAATTGCTAACACAGTTATTACAATGTTTAAGCATCTCTTATTTATTGAGTTAGTGGCAAGATTTTTACTCTGGTTTTGATAATATCCCAAGCCCGTTGTTTGCCTCAAACTATAATTCACGCTCCAAGTGGTTTTGATCCCTTCCCTCTAGGTTCTCTTGATCGATAAACCTCACTAGATCCCATGACGCTTCAAGTTTGAGTGTATAATTGCAGGTGGAGCACTCTTGTGAATGTAGTCGAGGCTTGATGCAATCCCTCTCAGAATTTTAATCATTTGAGGCCATTGTAAACCTGTTCAACAAGTTCACTCCATTGTCAATGTACAAAAGGTCTTATTTGAGTATGGAGGCAGCGAAATACCATGAAAGAATACATCTTTTATTGATCTTGTACACGTTTCTCGTTCGCATACAATGGACTACTCCCTCCCAATGAGTAATCTCACTCACACACATGTTTGAATGCTGCACCTCGGTGTGCACTACGCTAGGTGAACTCCTGGTGTGGTGTCACGTGTGAGCAATCTACAAATGATCTCACCCTTCCTTTATATGGCCATCCACTCATTGGATGGTTATGATTATTTTCATTTAATGGTTCACATTTTCCTTCTAGAATCCTCCTACCCAAATATCTTTTCTCTCTCTTATCTTCACAACATTTTAGAACTCTCCATGCAACTCTAGCTTATTATTTTCTATGTAGATATCTATACGAGGAAAAAATAAAAAAATTACCTAAAAATAACACGATTTCTCAAAAAACATACAATAGAGGGGTCGAAAAGAGTGAAGTATTTTAGTCATTAAAAGTCTCTTCTCAAGACGTATTAAATTAAATAATCAAAATTAACATAGCTTACAACTAAAAAATTATTTTCCCACAATAAAATAAGATTTAAGATTTCAATTCAAACTATCCACATTGAATTTCAGGAAAAAACAAAAACTTATGGGGAAGGGATATGCTTTTTCTGATCAAATATGGGGAACGGATAGATAGGACAGAGCATATTGATAGAAACTTCTTGCCTTGAAGTGCTCACCAGGCGAAATGGATGACTGTTCATCTCTCTCACATGACTTAAATCAATGAATGGATAAGTTTTTGGGTGTCGGGCGGCTAATACACACGTGGTATCCGTCGCGATCTCAGCCGTGCTAACGTGTTTTGGATGATCTGAATTTTATAGAGAGAAAAAGAGGAAAGACAGTGGTCGGATGAGGAAAGAAAAAGGAAATAAATTTGAACTGTCTAAAATATATTTGGATAGCTGGAATTGCCGACGGGTACTGCCACGTGCTAGGCACCAAAAATTTCTCGAATGAAGGAGCCAGCTCCAATACAAATTTGGCAGATCCCAATAACAACAATACACCAGTCTCTTCTGGGTGACTCTTGATTTGTTCTGAATCCTGATATTGCTTTCCCACCGTTCCCCATTCCAATATACTAGTAGAATTTTTTCATTTTTTTTATCCGCAAAAACATTTTATTAATGGGGTAAAAGAAAGAGGGTTTCAACCAAAAGTTGGAAGATATAATCTGATGGGACAAAGTCCAAACACCTTAAAGGGACGAAACCCAATACACCTAAGGGCCTAAATGCCCAGATAAAGCAAAATACGTGCATAAAACAAGGGCCTAAAGTGCCCAAATATAACAATGAAGCCCAGTCCAAAAGAAAACCCAAAACCTAACCCCTAGACATTTGAGAAGCTTCAATCACAGCTGTAGATCGCTTTCATCCACCATACAAACAGATCACTGCCACCGCCACCACCACCGTACAACCAACACCAACCACCACCATGCCACCACACCGGCCAACCCATCGGTCTAGCTGCACGGAACCCCATCAAAACTACGTGCCACGAGCTCAACACAGCCGTTAGGCGAGAACCGAGCCACCCAATAGTGGACCCTGGCAAGAGCCACGCCGGCCGCACCAACCATAACAGATGAGTAGCATGGTTGTGAATGGGAACAAGCGGCGATAAAGATCGTGATAGAAACAGACCAAACATCACCGGGCCAGGGGTCGAAAATAACAAATGGAAGAGGGAGAAGACAAAGGAAAGGGAGTCCATACCAGAACGCCGATCTCGGGCGTCCGAAAACCCCAGAATCGGCGTCCAATTTTTTTCATTTTCCATGTACCATCTGTGTCTCAAAATTTCAAGTTAATTATAAAATATACTCTCTCTGATCCATAATGTTCCTGGTCTGCAAAAAAGGACATAAAAATAATACATTTTTTGCAAAAAAAACTTCACTAGATATCGATGAGTTCTTTAAATTTATAAAAAATTTGAATTTTTTCTTGAAAGAAATGCATTATTTTTTAGTCCTCGTTTTGCAGACCGGATAAATATTTTGACATGGAAGGAATAGAACCAAAATTTGAATGGAAATAACTACTATTTTTCAATTACCAATTTTATATTAGTTTGAAGAACTGGTTAATATTTTCAATTTGTTAAAAAAATTAAATTCAAAATTACTGTATTCTCTATCAAATTACTGTATTTTCTCTATAAAAAATTGAGTGACTTATAATAATGTAATAATGTAACAGTCCAAAACGTAATCTTACGTGCAGTTAATTTGTTACATAAGCGATACCATGAAGTTAACATGATGTGCGCTAATTGTGGGGTTATCTTTTTTGTCTTCAATATATAATCCCGGCCTAGTCCTAGATCGATCGTTTTTGTAGCATTTCCCGGGCAAAATTATGATCATTTTTTGTAGTCATGGTAGCAGTGCTAGTCTCCCTGAAGTTTGGATTGCGCAGTCGGGTCCAATAGTGACTCGGCTGCAGGGTTGTTCCTCGGTTAAAAAAAAAACTTAATTAGACACCATTGTATGTGAATGAAACACGTTTACTTTTGAAAACAGTCGATCGGTCTGTGAATTTAGGATTCATTCCTGTCAAGATAAACGTTATTTAATCATGTAGTTGTGCTAATCAATCTAAAGTTTTATGGGCATGCATGATCCTAATTGAGATCCAACTCGGAATAAAATGACTCAACAACAAGATGCGATCAAAGGACAAGTTCCATTCTTATGGAGGCCAAATATTTTAAAACTTTGGGACCATTGGGGGTTATACTCAGACGTTACTTTCGGGGCCTCGGAATCAGTGGAGAAGTCAGGAATCTTGTTCAGAGGGGCACTTTTTCACAACAATCTAAGAAAATTCACAATAGAATATAACGAAGAGATACATGAGCACACAAACTTAAATATATTCTATATTAGTCACAATAGGTTGTAGCATAATGTATTCAAAAGCTTCAAAACATAATATTCGTTGCTAATTTTTTTTTACAATCAACCATGACGAGTTTTTAATCATGAGAAATTTTTAGTAAATAGCTGATTGCAGGACAATAAATGTATCAAGTTGATATGCAAATCAAATTTTTCTCAGAAAAGCTAGAAAATGTGTTAGATGGGCCACAAAAAGCAGCAATTTGATATTTGCATCGGTGAAACGAAATTCTCGATGGGGTGCATTGATTTATTTAGAAACTCACAACACAATAAATAATAAACCCAATCCCCAAAACTTCCAATTCTCTAAAATCTTTTGAATAGATGTAAAAAAAAGAAGGAGCAGGTGATAATTTTCCAGGGGCACTGACCCCTCGGGCCTTAATTGGCTCCACCTCGGCGGTCGAAATTAATCGTAATGTGCGCAAGTTGATCTGAACATCCGTTTATAAAAAAAATGCGATCCATGATGGATCTCTCCTTAATTACGTCTCCAAATTCCGCTTTATTGGTCCATTCGAGGCTGACGATACTCCAAACCATACAGCTCCAGCTCGATCGTGACATGCAGAGAAGAACATATACATAAGAAAACCGGTTTTGACTTCCATCGATTGGCACATGAAATTTTAGAAAATGAGAAGACGCCGTTGGTTTTGGAGTTTTGAATTTTGAATTCTAATAACTATTTTATTTTTCTTCAATAATTATTTTCATTTTTCTCTTTATCTCTCTCCGAGTATTATTTCTATTTTTAATCATTACTCTATTTCTCTTTATACTCATTATTTACAAATTCAAATCCAAAATTTCAAAATGAACGGGCCGAAATACTTCCAAGTTTAAAATTTTATACTAAAACAAAATGTTGAGGCTTTTGATTGGGAAGTTACCGAGCTAGCAATCAAGAGCCTCGTGAAATCTTTCTTTACATTGAGGTTCGATTTTTATTCGCGTGCAATTAGTATTCCTATTGGATACGTAGCTCATCCGCGAATTGTCCCGACTTAATCGGACCAAGACGATGAAATAATGTGCACGTTTCTATTCTTAGAGGTAATTTGCTGATGAAATCAATCTCCAAGAGTGGGAGACAAGCGGCGTCCGAGTCTGATCGAGTCCAAAAAACAAGTCTCTATCTTGTAAAACTGGATCATGATCCTATCCAACGATAATTGCAACAGCCCATCTTTATCTCCATAAATTCACGATTTCCCTGACGTTCTGTTCTGCATGCATGCCTTCCCATACCCAGTCCTCTGCTACACGACACTTAATTGCTCTGTCTTTGCATTCATGTCTTTCTTCAACAAGGCTGCTGATTCCTACAAGTATTCTTAATTTGTACATAATTTTTTAATAACCGGATGTCCAGGCCAACTTGCATGCACCTCGACTAATTCTGGGACCTTGAAAGTAACGACCGGGGCTCATAACTCAATGTTTGGGATGATTGGCCTACGTGAGATTCGAACATGCGATCCTATAATTAAGTACTGATTGTTTTCTCATGCTCACTTTGCCAACCCCTTGAGATTTCGTTGCATATAATTTTTACGACTTCTTTGTATCAAATTTCCAGTCGTAGCTAGTTGCAATGCTATTCTATGAATTCTCTTAAAAGTTTCCGAAATTTTACAAATGTTAGGGGCCCGGCCTCCTACTTTGAAGCATCACTTTTAATCGTTATTTTATGTCCTCGAAAAGTCATGTAAGACCGATTTTGTCATTATGTGAAAGAGAGAAGTTTTGGACAATTCAGATTAAATACAATCTATTACCGTTGATAGATTGTTTTTAATTTGGATCGTCCAAAACACACTTTAATTCCTCCATAAAGTCAAGGGTTTGTTTACATTTTTTTTCCCCCAACTCAGAAGGCTCTACAGATTCAAAGATTTGAACACAGGCCTAGATAAAAGGGCTTGGGAATAGTTGTTGAGGGCCCGGTTATAACCAGCTTGAAGGCAGCACGATTCATGCGCAATAGTCCAAGCAAGCTAGTAACCGTTCTACGAACATGCAATTAATATTCTCCCGGACTTTGCTCCGGTATTATAGCCATCTGTATTGTAACCCTCACGTCAGTTAGTCTAAGTGCTCGTGTCTTAGACTTTAGTGATTTTGTTTCACTTCTGAATTTGTGATGTAATCTTTACCTTCGGGCTTTTGAAATGTAATGGAATATGCTGTTAATAATATAAAAAAAAAAACTCACGTCTCATTGACCCTAGATCTCACCTATTTATTGGTAGTTCATTTGACGTAAAATGAAGTACATCATGATATTATTCAATGGTTCAAGTTATTCATTTTTTCAATCAAGATGGTAGGGGAAAAAACCAATGCGACGAATAATATTGCGATATTCATCTAAACAAAGCATATTTGACTTTCTATTTCTCTTATTTCAAATACGCCTTTCGACTAAACTATGACCGATTCCAGGTCAACCTAATTTAGCTAGTAAATGTAAACAAATCATAATGTACAAAGTATAACGGTTCGGATAGTTTAATGGGACAATCATATTTAATATTACGTCACATAAGAAACCATACATGATGAAATGATCTTGGTTTGTAGAACAGTGAGGTGGACTCTGTTTGAAATTCTAATGCAACTGTTCAATCAATTGTCAAAAAGTGTGTTATTTCAGCCTCTTTTTATTTATTATTTATTTATTATTTCAGCCTCTTTTTATTTATTTATTTATTTTATTTTATTTTTTCCCTTCTCACGAATTGGATAAAAAGCTTGCGGAATGGAGTAGTCATTTTAGGTGGAGTTATTATGATCACTACTTATCCGTTTGTTCAAACGTAAGAGACTTTCAAAGCAATTTGTTTCGTCAGCAGTACTGTTAGAAACCAGACCCTATACACCTGAGTACCGAACTTGTTCACACTCTCCTCCTCCACGGATCCGGGGATCCTACAGAGCGGGCTGCCTACAGAGTTGAAGTGCATCACGCCAATCGTCTATCTCAGCAATCGACTCTTTCCTAGAAATGTTTGTCTTAAATCCGGACCCTTACAAACACTTTCCTTTGTTTTTTGGAGTGCCTGCATCAATTTTTGGAGTGCCAATATCATTTTCCTAAGTTTTTCTTCAATTATTAATCTTATTTCTCTTTCTATATATCCCCACTGATTATCTAAAAAATCTCCCTCAAAATCTAAACCAAACAAATTATTAGATTTCCTAATTTTGAAATTTTAAAATCTTGTTGTTCATAATCCGGCCCTCGAGTCTATAAAATCCTTGCTCCATCCCTGCTTAGACTGTTAAATGAGACCGTAATGTGTATCTTTCTTCTTTTTTTTCACTCGCGAGACATATAAAGAATTAAAAAAAATCTTTCCTCAACTAAGCCCCTTCGCGACCCTTCAACTAAGCCTGGTTTGGGTGATATAGGATTTGGCTCTTTCCTCCATTGCTATATATAATAATGAATTTTCTTTGTAGCCATATCGCTATATCTAATGAATTTTTGATGGATAAGGAAAAAAAGAGTTGGATCGACTGCTAGTTAGAGCATCCACAGTGGAATAATCAAAAGTGGATAATCAAAAATTGCCACATCATCTTTTGATTATCCATTTAAGGGGTTGCTAAAGTTAGAAATGTAGAGGTCCACAATGGTACATTCAAAATTGAATAATTAAAACTTGACACATCACCTTTTTAACTTATAAAATCTAGAAATTGTGACATAGAAAACAATTTTTTTTAAAATAGTTTTCAAACTAATAAAAATAGATTATTAGAAAAAGAGAAAATAGTTTTTTGAAAACTTTGATTAAAAAAAACAGTTTTTGGGAAAAAGTTTAAAAAAAGTTTTTGAATAGAAAAAGTATTTTTTTTTTCAAAAGAACAGTTTTTGAAAAAAAAAGATTTCATAAAAAAACTGTTTAAAAAAAATTTGGGAAAAATAGTTTTAATAAAAAAAAAAACATGTAAAAAAACTGTTTTTAAAAGTATTTTTGTTATAAACATGTTGAAAATTGGTTATAAACATGTTGAAAATGGAAGAAAGAAGGTTTTTGTGTAATAATGGTGTACTTGATTGAGAAAATATGAAAGACAATTAAATTTGATTATTGGCAAAATGTTGATATTTTTGACTATTCAAGGTCCAAAATTTGATGAGTTGCTAAGATATTTTTAAGTTTAGTTATTCTAATGTGAGCTCTTTTTGAGCAAATGTTGCTAACCTTATTAACCTTTTTGTTTTGATTATACCACTATGGATGCTCTTAGGGCTGTGCACAATCTAGATTGGAGTGGATTCCTATGAATTCAATTATAATTCATGAAACATGATTTTTAGAAAATGCAATCCATGTTTGAACCGCAAGTCTCATGATTTGGTTCCAATCCAATCCTCAAGTCACGAATCTGCCCCGATTTTATCCACGAATTATATCAACCAAACTTCGCTATTTGATTTTTCAGATTCCAATAAAACCAAATCTTACGTTATTACAGCAACTAAAAAGGAGAGAGAAAAAATAGCAGCAAGTAAGCAAATCTCTGTCTCGAACTTCATTTAATTAATGATCACAAGAATCTAGTACAGTAACAAAGCATTCATATCCCGTAGGTAAAATTATAAAATAGTTTAAAAGAATTATAAAAATGGGTAAAATTATTATTATTTACTATATATAGCATCTATATATATATATATATATATATATATAAATATTTCATAGTCCAGTTCGATTTATCCACGGTTTTGAGAAAAAGATTTAATCAGAATTCATATCTCATGATTTTGTAATTTTTTAATCGATGTATAGACTATATCTATATTATAAAATAGAGCGGTTTTTATCTACTCACATGAGCATCTCTAGAGCCGTTGGATCGCATTTTCAATAGGTTATAGCCATTGGATTGAATCATTGATTTCAACCTGTTTCAAGTCTCACGCCAGTCTATCCATGTTTCCTCTTCTTTCCGTTCAAAGTTTGATACCTCGCTTCCTCTCTCTTCCTCCATAGTTATGGTCTCTCTCTCTCTCTCTCTCTCTCTCTCTCTCTCTCTCTCTCTCTCTCTCAGCATTAGTTCGTTGCCGATTAATCGCCTCAATCTCTGTACACATCTTCTCCACATCCACGAAATCCATTTGGCTCTCTCGTGCCGTTAAGAATCCCCCCATCTTTAATTTCGCACTAGATTAGGATTTTTCAAAATTGGGAATTTGTTGAAGCCCATCCTCAATTTCGCACTAGAATAGGGTTTCCGAAATTGGGGATTAATTTGTTGAAGTTTATGTGGCCTATGTTGCACCTATCCTGCTAATGCAACCAACCAGATTTGGGTTTTTTTTTCTTCTGCGAAAAAAGGGAAAGTCTACAATATACACCTCTTATTTGGATGTGTATCATATGCACCCTTCAAAATGTTATGAATTATAGAGAAAATGTTACGAATCGTATTGCTAAAAAGTTACGAATCGTATAAAGGTTACGAGATATATCAAAATGTTATGAATCATAATGAAAATGTCACGAATCATACTGTTGAAAAGTTATGAATTTTAAAATAAAAGTTACGAAACAAGCTAAAATATTATGAATGAACATCCAATAGTAGTGTAACGTGTAAGCGCATCTCAAAGAACAATATCTCAGATGGTATGTAAATATTTATAAAAATATAGCTCAAGATTTACAATTCAAAAAATTGACACAATCTGCGTTCACGCCGTACAATCTGGATTTAGAATGATGTATATATATAGAAACCTACATGTCAAACAAAACTGAAGACCAAATCTTTATCATGTCTTTAATTTTGTAAAATTTGCAGGTTTATATGTATATTATTCAAGGCATGCTACCAAAATATTTTGAAAAGAAAAATATTTGGGCACTATTCTAGGCTCTTTAACCGCTATTATGCCACCGAATATTACTCCTTCCACCTTTTTTTAAGAGTCTCATTTCGTAATTCTAATTTTATATGAAAATATTATTACACTCTAAAAGTTATAACTTTCCATACTTACCCTCCATGGAAACATAATAATTACACTTTTAACCATTAACTTTTCAAAATGGAATATACTTTTAGGAGCAAAATGAAAAACATACCAAATTTTTTCTAGGTAATTGATTTTCACACTACCCTTTTGTATAACCACACTCCATTTTGTATCATCTGGATTTACAAAATTAACCTTTGATAGGTATACTCTTTCGCACTTGAAAGGACAACATTGTAAATTCACATTACAAGAAGACAAAAAGGGAGTGTGGTTGTAAAAAAAAATGAGAGTGTGAAAATCACTACCGTTTTTTCTATTAACTTTATGAAATAGACACTTATCTATATTATAAAACAAAGGAGTTTTCATCTACTCATATAGACCCAACACCATCTACAACCATCGAATAAAATTTTGAATAGTTTATATACGTCCGTTCAAGAGTATACTTCATAATATAAACCTCCTAACCTTGTGTGACTGGTAAATTCTTTCAATTGATTGCTTTTAAGTTTTTTCCTTAAAAGGTTTGATTATCTTTTTGAATTAAATCAACTCAATTATTGATTTCCCTCTAAAGTTGATTTCCGTACATTCAATTCAATATTTTTTAGCTACATGTGGAAATCAACTAAAAGGAAACAATTTAAAAGCAAATATTGAATTAAATATAAGGAAATCAACTTTAGAGGAAATCAACTATTGAGTTGATTTAAATTCAAAAAGATAATCAAGCCTTTTAAGGAAAAAACTTAAAAACATTCAATTGAAAGAATTTACCAGTCATAAGGTTAGGAGATTTATATTAAGAAGTATATATTTTTTTGCTTGGCTTAGGAAGTATATTCTGGAATGGATAGATATAATCTCTTGAAAATTTGATCCGACGGTTGTAGAGGGTGTTGGGTTTCTAGATTAGAAAATTGAAAATAGTGATGAGAGATCAAAAACAAAAAAAAATTGGATAAAAAACTTTTTGTGTTCAAAACGCGTTGTTTCATGTCTTTAGGGACGGACAATCCCTAGAATTGGCCTTCATTTTTCGAAGGCAATTTCTAGAGAATTGTCCTTTAAGAGATTGCCTTCTCGAATTGGCCTTAAGAAAATTGGCTATTTAAAAAATGGGAGTGTGCATCATTTTTCGGGCTTTGTACGTACAGGTATATGCTAGTATATACAGTATTTATTAATTCACGGACAAATCAAAAACTATTCGGTCAAAACTGAATCCACGGGTTCACCAGATTTTCTTGCGCGGCCATACCAGCGGCTAGCTAGCACCGTGAACAATGGAGTATTTTACATT
>BPLS01000519.1:159551-297869 GCA_019656275.1 Rhododendron kiyosumense
GTAGGCGTGGCAGCCTATGAACCTTTCATAACCTATTTTCTTGAACTACAATTTTTATAATGAGATTTATGTCAGATTTTCAAAGTAATTTTCCCAATTATTTATACTTTGTGTTGTATTGAGATTCGAATTCTTTCATGAAATCTTACAACCTTATATTCTCCGTCTTGATTAAAAGAGAAAAAAAAAAAAAAAAATCCTCCGGTCATCCCAGAGACCTCTACAAAATCCTCATCATATTAAATCTTTTGTTATAGTACTTTTTATTTTGTCAAATTTTAGACAAGATTGTCTGTCTTACACGTCACAAAATAATAAAAACGATAGTAATATTTTACTCTTTCATGTACCAAATTTATTTTATCAAAATGTAACGTAAGTATTTTACATTTTGATTGGAGTTGTTTCAAATGCTGATCGTTCCCCTTGACATCTTTTGTCCAATTTGACGTTGCTAAGTTGGAGATGCTCGTGGGCAGTTTAAAAAGGAAATTGATATCTGCACTCCCCATTTCTCCACCTACACTCCTTTTTTTTTTTTTGGTCTTTATTAGAGTGAACTTACTAAAATGCCTTTTTAAAAAAAAAACTACCAATAAAAGTACTTTTTTTTTTTTTTTTCCTTCTGAAAAGCTAATAAAAGTACTTGTGTAACAGAAAAACGGAAGCAGTTATGTGTATAGCAATGAAAACGGTGAGGTCACTGAAGAAGACAAGTAGGAGAACCGCTCATAAGCGATGTGCCAGAGAGAGAGAGAGAGAGGCATTGATTTATTAGCCGTTCCAGTAAGGCTTCTTTTTTTAAAAGTTCTTTTTCTTCAATTTTTAAATTCAAATATAATGAAAATGAAAAATAATTTTTTGATTTTTTTTACACCGTATAAAAGATTTTAATGAAATCTATCAAATAAGATCCATATTGGTAGAAAAATTATTTACGTAAATACGTAATTTTTGGGTTTAAAATTACCTTCCTTTTCTAAAAGTTACTTTTTCTAGAAATCGGAACACCACCTAGCCAACTTATGATCTCATTTATCAAGAAAGTGATAAAACCAATAAAAAGGGATAAACATTAAATGAAATAGCTAGCTAGGTCAGAAATAGTGCCGGTCCCGATATTTGGGTTGTTCAAGTCCGACCGTAAGCTTGATTGCCCGCTCACTATTAAGTCATAAAAAATTTAAAAAAAAACTCAATAAAAAATCAAAATTATATTATACTTTTAGTTTGAATTATATAAAAAAAAAAAACAAAAAATTAACCATGGTTAAAGGGATTTATGATTTAGCATGATCCGATTAAAAAAAAGATTATAATGCGTTTATATTTATTTTTGACTGCTGATTTTGTCACTCTATTTTTTGTTAACGCTACTCCTTTGCAAGTGTATTTTTGGTGCAAAAAATACACTTGCAGAGGAGTGATATTAACAAAAAAGGAAGTGGCAAAATCATTTCCCTTATTTTTAGCTTTCATTTAGTTATTTTTTTTATTCTGATCACTGTTCAATGTTTAATAATAAAATGAAATGAGAAACATTAGGAGCCAACTTGCAAAAATACAAACCTGACTTAAAAATTGGTTAATCTTTTCATTGAAATTTTTTTAAAGTGGTGCCTGTTCATATATATACATATATGCAAATAACCATTGTGAGTCCTGTGTAAAAATAATACATATGCATGTACATTTTTTATATTTATTTATATACATGGACAAATACCACTCCACTTCATGGACAAATAAAGAGGGAGGGAGAGAGAGAGAGAGCGAGAGAGAGGGGGGGGGGGGGAGAGAGAGAGAGAAGTGGGTGCACTGCTGTCAATGAAGAGGAGAGAGAGAGATTGAAAAGGAACATAAAGGAGTTAAGAACTATTTTCGGAAGCATTAATTGGGAAAAAAAGAGAGAGTATTAATTGGGAAAAAAAGAGAATTATTTTCCGAAGCATTAATTGGGAAAAAAAGAATCCCCAATGTAGGGCATAAGAATCAAACCCTAGAAGGTAAGAACTTAACTACACGCTTCTAGCTGGCTTGTAATTGGGAAAAAAAGAATCCCCAATGTAGGGTATATAAGAATCGAACCCTAGAAGGTAAGAACTTAACTGCACGCTTCTAGCCAATGAGCTAATAGCATCCTTGGAGTTATATCTTCGTCAATACATATATTCAGCGGTTTTGGGAACCCTTAAAAAAACCCTCCAAATCTTAATCTCATAGTTCCCGATCAAATTTTAATGATCTAAGCCGCTCAATATGTTCAGAACATGATTTTATAGGTGCAAACGAGAAATTGGCAAAAAAAATGACCGGGAAAAGCTTGATTTGAGCAGTTTTTCATTGAACCGTTCAATAAAATTCAATAAAAAACTGTTCGGATGAAACCCTTTCTGATCATTTTTTTGGTTGATTTCTTCGCTGGTACCCTTAAAATCACGTTCTGATTATATTGAGCGGCTCGGATCATCAAAATTCGATCCGGAACTTGAGAGTATTTTTAGAGGTTTTTTTAAGGGTTTCTGGAACCGCCCCGATATATATTTACATAATAATTTGGTTTTTTTTTGGGTTGCCCAAGCCTGGGGACTTACGGGACTTACCCGGGCTGGCCCTGGTCAGAAATGGGGTAGAAATTTCCTTGGGTTTTGTTTTCTTTCTTCCTTCTTCTTATCCATGCAAATGGAGGGGCGGGTGGCAGAAACTTTTTTTTTATCACAAGTATGGACCCCTTCCCTTCCATGTGTTATAAATATAAAGGGGTACTTGGCACCTCCAACTGCATGAACTTGTACAACGACATATTCTTCTTGTAGCTTTGTACAAAAAAAAAAAAGACAGAAAACAAAGAGTTCTTGCCATGGCTGCATCTTTTTCAGTTCCTTCAATGGTAAGATTTTCAGTAGTTAGTTTCTTCCCCTCTTCTAAATCCTACACTAGTTTTCGTTCTTTATTTTCTCTCTTCAAATATTGAAAAATACCGTTCAGTGATGGGTGTTTTGAGCTCGAGCTGTTCGTTTTTGGGTTTTTGAATTTAGATTTTGGATTTAAATTTGTAATGATTAAGATAGAAAGATAGAGGTAACGATTAAGGTGGGGAGAGATAGTGATAAAAAGAAAAATAATGATTAAAAATAGGAGTATAAAATAAATTTTGGAATAGGATAATAATTTTGTGTCCAAATTCTAAAAACCCAACGGAGCAAGGGCTCTTAAATCTAAGTTTTGTGATGTTTCCTGTTCCCTCTAGCTAGCTTCTCAGTTTTCCCTTCCGAACAGGGTTCTGATCACACAGACTGATCAGGTTTAGCCTTTTTAAAAGTCACTCACTACTTTTTTTTAATCCCAACCCACCCTGCCTCTATTTTCCTTTCGGCTGACGGATGGGTTTTGATCGTACTTCTTTGTAAACAGGTTCTGGAGGAAGAAGGGAGGTTCGAAGCAGAAGTAGCAGAGGTGCAAGCATGGTGGAACTCAGAGCGGTTCAAGCTCACGCGCCGCCCTTACTCCGCCCGAGACGTCGTCTCTCTCCGTGGCAACCTCCGTCAGAGCTACGGCTCCAACGAGCTGGCCAAGAAACTGTGGAGGACCCTCAAGACCCACCAAGCCAACAGCACTGCTTCGAGGACGTTTGGAGCCCTAGACCCAGTCCAAGTCACCATGATGGCCAAGCACTTGGACTCCATTTACGTCTCCGGGTGGCAGTGCTCGTCTACCCACACCAGCACCAATGAGCCCGGACCCGACCTCGCTGATTACCCTTATGATACCGTTCCAAACAAGGTATATCGCTAGTACTTTTTTTTTTTAAAACAGAAATATCGCTAGTACTTTGGTGACCACAATTCGTGATCTTATTTCGGATGTATTTGTGACCAGTTACCAATGTGCCCCATTTGTCAGTCATTCAGTTGAGCACGTTCTACACGTTACATCAAAATGTGGCACTTTTTAATGTAATATGATTTGAGCATATTGTTTATAGAAAGATTAGGTTTATTTAATCAAAGGTTATGTTTAGGTTGATTATACCATAGTTGTCAAATCGTGAATCAAATCGAGAATTGATACGGTCATTTTTCAAATCGTGATTCGGTTATAACTTCTATATATAATGCATAGAAACCTAGGGTAACAACAATATATACAACAAAAGAAAGATTTAGGCCTAAATCAATAAAAAACCGTCTTCTAAATGATGATTTGATAATAACGCGGAGTATTAGTAAGCTACTTCTATTGCAACTACCAAGAGAAGATGATTTATAAATCCTACTTTTAGTTCTTTTTTACAGAAGAGTTATAAGTACAAAACAAACCCTTAGAAGGTCAAAGGGGGGGTTATATTCTCTTTATCTTCCTCATTTTTGGTTCACTCTCGTAATAAATTTCATTTTTTTATTATCTATCCATATAACATAGACAAAATATGACATAACAATACTAAAGACCTTTAAAAAAAAATAGTTTGAACCCTTTTCAAACAACAAAGGAAGCAAAACAAGACTAAAAATGAATTTCGGAAATTTTAAGTGAATCGAATAATTCACCAATTCGATTCACCGATTCGTAGCTATTTCCAATTTAGGCAGCCTATTCGTAAGATTCTAACAACTATGGATCATACATTACTAGTATCAATCTCATCTGGGTGGAGTAATTGAAGGTATCTAAAGTTTTAAACCCAAAGGGTTGGTGGGATGGGAGCAGACAACAAGTAATAGTTTACCATCAAAGCTCTTAAATTCAACTCCCAACTAATGAAATTCCTTGAGGCAGCTGCTGAGGTTTACCTGGTCGTTACTTTGAGGTTCCCCTAATGGTTGGGGGAAGTTTCCATGGTCGTTACTTTTAGGGTCCAGGATAAATAAGATGGATGTAAGTCGGCTGGACACCTGGTTATTAAAGGAAAACGAGATATATAGTTTGAGAGTTCCTTTTTCTTAGACTAGTGGGATTTGATTAGTCTGCTATGGATGTGTTCTCATTTCTGATATTCTGCATTAACAATCTTTTTGATGGGCCTAATGAAGTTAATGGGCCTAATGAAGTTAATGGTTCACCATGTTTGTATGGAATCTGTGGTAGATAAGGTTGAAGCAAGCATTATGGTAAGATGCATTGTCCAAAATATGGAACCACGTCACGTGTTCATAGCAATATGTGGTATGCTGTGTTCCTAGAAAAAGTACCCAAAACTGATTATCAGTTGTAAATTTAGGGTGTGAGGCACCTAGATAATGAACCTGGGTTTGATATTCTGAGTGTTTCTTTGGATACTTGTTCTGGATCTGTAGCATTGTGGTGTCCAAAACATACAATTCTAGATTTTTCTCTCATTGTATGATTCTGGATCTGTCTAACTGTTGTATGATTCTGCGATTATGCTGTTGTGATGAAGGAAAGATGGTACCATGTCTATCACCATTTGTGCAATGTTGATATTCCGTAAGATTTTGGTTTGTATTTTGGAGCTGTATTCGACTGCCAGAGCCTGCTCAAATATAGCTGCGAAGTGTGACCTGTCTTGCCTGCTAATATGCTATTATACCCTTGCTTTATTTGATTTCTATTGTTCTTACTGCTTATGCATTTTACTAGATTCATGGTATTGTGTTTGTAAGTCTGAAATTAATATCCAAATCCCCAACAGGTTGAGCACCTCTTCTTTGCCCAGCAATACCATGACAGGAAACAACGAGAGGCTCGGATGAGCATGAGCAGAGAAGAGAGATCCAGAACTCCTTACATTGACTACCTGAAACCCATCATAGCCGATGGGGACACTGGATTCGGTGGGGCCACTGCCACTGTCAAGCTCTGCAAGCTATTTGTGGAGCGTGGAGCCGCCGGGGTCCACATCGAGGACCAGTCATCGGTGACCAAGAAGTGTGGTCACATGGCTGGAAAAGTCCTAGTTGCCGTTAGCGAACACATCAACAGGCTTGTGGCTGCTAGGCTGCAGTTTGATGTGATGGGGGTGGAGACGGTGTTGGTAGCTCGAACAGATGCGGTTGGTGCCACACTGATTCAGACCAATGTGGACACTAGGGACCACCAGTTCATTTTAGGGTGCACAAACCCGAATCTCAAAGGAAAGAGCTTAGCTACTTTGCTTTCTGAAGCAATGACAGCTGGGAAAAATGGGGCTGACCTCCAATCCATTGAGGACAATTGGCTATCGATGGCAAAACTGAAGACCTTTTCAGATTGCGTTGTAGACGCAATTAAGGAGTCCAATGCTAATGAGATTGAGAAGAGGAGGCGGTTGAATGAGTGGATGAACCATTCGAGTTTTGACAAGTGTGTCTCCAATGAACAGGCAAGGGAAATTGCAGAGAGACTCGGGCTTCCAAATCTGTTCTGGGACTGGGATTTACCTAGGACCAGGGAAGGGTTTTACCAGTTTAAAGGCTCCGTGATGGCTGCTGTGGTCCGTGGGTGGGCGTTTGCTAACCACGCGGACATTATCTGGATGGAGACTGCAAGCCCTGACTTGATCGAGTGCACCACGTTTGCAGAAGGGGTGAAGTCGGTGCAGCCGGAGATCATGTTGGCTTACAATCTCTCGCCTTCGTTCAACTGGGATGCCTCGGGGATGAGCGATGAACAGATGAGGGATTTCATTCCTAGGATTGCTAAGTTGGGTTATTGTTGGCAGTTCATTACTCTGGCTGGTTTCCACGCAGATGCGCTCATTGTTGATACTTTCGCTAAGGATTTTGCAAGGAGGGGAATGCTGGCTTATGTGGAGAGGATCCAGAGGGAGGAGAGGAACAATGGAGTTGACACGCTCGCGCATCAGAAGTGGTCTGGTGCGAATTACTATGATCGGGTTCTTAAGACTGTCCAGGGTGGGATTAGTTCTACTGCTGCCATGGGGAAAGGTAAGTTTTCATCCTCACACTCTCTTATTTCTCAGGCTTTATTAGACCATGCAGCAAATAACAAGAAATTCCATTGCATAGTCACTTTAGTGGAAGTTTCACAGTTCATCTTCAGTAATGTTACAAGCCCGGGAAAGGTTTACAACAGTGTCTGGAACGCTGTGCTGGTAGTAATTTATAGTCTTTTTGGCGAGTGGTTCTCGTTGCTAACACAACATTTTGGACATGTTTCTATGAGAATTTTCTAGGCCTATTGTTTTCCTTTTTTCTCTGGTATGATCTATAAGAATGCAGTTGTCATAAGCTCTCACATTAGAGAACTGCACAAGACAGACTCAGTATTTTGTTATGATTTCTGTTCAGGAGTGACCGAGGAGCAGTTCAAGGACACATGGACTCGGCCTGGAGCTACGGATATGGGCGATGATGGCAGTACTGTGATTGCCAAGTCAAGAATGTAGGAGACAGATTCGAGAATGGTAATTCGCGGTGAGCTTGGGGGAATCTCCTGTGTTTTCGTTTTGTGGAACTGCAAGGATAATAATCGCGTTTTTGAATAATTTCCAATTGGTGATCGGGTCATTGTGGGCGCTTTTTAGCCCATACATTCTATGTTGGTTACTATTGTGGCTCTCTGAAACTTTATTGAAGAACAAAGTTGTTCTACGCTTTGTATTTTCGGTTTCGTTACGTGGGTTGGAATATGTACTGTGAAAGCTATATCGTGTCTTACTTTCTCTGGTAACAAACTTTTGTTCATTAGTTTTGCGTGTTTTTATTAGCCAGACTGGCTGCTTTGAAGGGTTGGAAATGTGTGTGCATTGGGTTGCCTTGTTGAAGCTTGGACTCTTCACTTCGGCTCTTCGTTACTCTTCGTTCCAATTTAAGTGTCCCTTACGATTTTGCGTGTTATTTTTAATAGCTTATATCTGTCAACATAAATTATGTTTTATGTTTTTAAAATTATTGGCTTATAGAAATAATTGAGATAGTATCAAATAAGATCCATAATACATATTTTTAGTAATATACATTGAGAGATATAAACAATTGAAAATGACACACAAAACCGGAGGGGACACTTAAATTGGGACGGAGGGAGTACTTATTTCTATTTTTTGATAGCTAAGTACTTGGATTCTGAAGGTAACGACCAGACAAATTATCAATGGTCCCAATAGCTTTTTTGTTGGTGGTGGTAGTCGAATTTGCGAGCTCGGGATGGATTTTTTTGTTGGTGGTGGTAGTCGAATTTGCGAGCTCGGGATGGATTTTTTTGTTGGTGGTGGGAGTTGAATTTGCGAGCTCGAGATGTAAGCTTGTTGTTGTACTCTGTCGATCGTTTTACTAGGATTCTTGATTTGAGAAGTTCAATCAACATCGAGGTTGAAAAGTCGAATCTAAATATTCGGGCTGTTATTGATGCGTTGGAGTGAAAGAACGTATAGATTATAGTAAGAAGAGACGCTACTAGGATTTACTCCCGGTTAGATAAACGAACCACATCGCTCGAGTTTGAGTTCTTGTTTACTTGTTAAAAGTTCGTTTAAGATTGATTTGTTACATAAACAAATCAAACCTAAACATTTTTTTGAAGCTAGTTAAGGTTTTGAACCAAGCTCAAACAAGAAATTATTTGGCTCGTTCGACTTATAATGTTTATAAATTAAAGATCAGCTACTCCAAATCGGTTCGTAATCGGCTTGATTTGAGCAAACAAGTCAGGTTTGAACATATTCCCAAAGCTTGTTATGTTACCAACCCAAACTTGAACAAATTGGTTTGTTTAACTACCCTATTCTCTTGTCCTATTGCCGTTATCTTTTTTTTTTCTTTATTTGACTTTTGATGTCTCAAACTAACAGGGCCGTTCTAATGCGGATGTTCACATTCAAGTAAGTTGCGGACCACACCATTTCTCCTCTTTTCCAATTGAATTTTGATGATCCGAGCTGCTCAATGTGTTCAGAACGTGATTTTAAGGGTACCCGCAAGAAATCGGAAAAAAAAAAAAGACCGGAAAGGACTTGGTTTGAGCAGTTTTTATTTGAACCGTTCAATAAAAAATAAACAAAAACTGATTGGATGAAGCCCTTCCCGGTCTTTTTTTTTGCTGATTTCACACGAGTACCCTTAAAATCATGTTCTGAACACATTGAGCGGCTCGGATCATCGAAATTCGATCGGGAAAGGCAAAGTCCGCAACTTATTTGAATGCGGGCATCCACATTAGAAGGGCCCTGCTCAAACTAATTACCCATCTTAAAATTGTCGAAGAACTACGACTCTGTTTGTTTGAACGTAAAATATTCTTGTGAAATATTTTACTTATTTTCCCTTATTTGGTTGGACAAAAAGTTGGAAAATATTTTCCATAATCCGGTTGAAAAAGATTTTTTACTTTCAAAACAACGGTAAGTTGTTTTCTCACTTCAATCTTGTGCGGCCGTGCTAATGACTATCATGTGTTTCCCTCTTTCCCTCTACGAAACTTCCACCTTTGCCGTTTGATTGTACCTCTGTGTCGTAATTGTGTTGCAATTTTGGATGCCTTCATGCCTAAACCAATTTTAAACTTTAGCCGGGAAAAGTATTTTCTAATGATTAATCAAACACCAAAAAATAACATGAAAAAAGATTCTTTTTTACAACATCATTTACATTGTAAAATATTTTACTTCAAAACAAACAAACATGGCCTAAGTCTTAGGGAAAATACTGTAGATGTACTCTGTTGAAATTCTGGGACTTATTTCGTTATCCGTATCAGTGATTTTAATAAAGCCAATTTATTGGCAGTTCAGCTATCGCTTTCTTCTTAGGCTTAATTATTATATTATTACATCCTATTCTCCTTAACTATTCACACTTTCTCAAACTATGCAATAAACTACAAAACTTGACCATCTTATCTTAAATTACGCAAACCTTTCAAATTAGACCCTCTATTATTCTCAAGCGTATATATAGCTACCGTGAAAGTGCCAGAATAGTCCTCAAATGTTTCCCCCCTCAAACTATGACTAGAATGCATAAACTTCATCATCTAACAAAATTTAAAGACCAAACCTTCATCTACACTGTCTTCTTCTATTTATCCCCATCTGTCAATCTTCCTCTATACTATCAAACTATTAACACCTCTTCAATACCCTTGCCTCCGTGGGAAAAAAAAAAAAAAAAACCCCTTGCCTCCTACATTAAAATGTCAAATAACGTCTCATACTTACAAAAACAAAGCTACAAAGGTCCAATCTTTAATTCTGATAGATCGACGTATTTATGTATATTATGCTCGATATCATTGCCATCTTTGGAAGAAAGTAATATTTGAAAACTATTCTAGAATCTTTAACAGCAGTGTTAAGCAATTGAAAATACAACAAGGGGGCTCAAGTTGAATGGTTTATGGAATTTTGTATGTTAGGGGATGATCTGTAAAACTGTGATAGTTCAAGGGGGAGAGATGTAGTTATTAGGAGTATAAATATAAAAGCTCTCTCTCTCTTTCTCTCTCGTGGATCTAGAGATTCTCCCTCTTCGAAATTTCTCATCTAGGCAGTCGTAATCAGGCGATTTCCGATCTCTATTGACACACTTGAACTGACTTGAGAAGCTTCTTCACGCTGTGATCCGCTCGAATTTCTGTAAGTTTTATCTCAAACTTACTGTTTGCACATTGTGTTTATATATTCCGTGCATCTATCTGTAACTGTTACTGCTTCATATTTTTTTTTGAACGGCAAAAAAATTTCTGTTACAAAGACCATTAGGAACGAGGAGAACGGCATCAAATTCCTAACGAAGCTAAGAAAAATCGTGTGCCCAGTCCGAGACCCAAACCCTTGATTGGCAAGAAATCAATCGAGGATCATCTCCAACTATAGCTCGATGCTCTGCTTTTACAAACCCCTGCGGACGATTGCTCTCCGTGCACAAAAAGAAAAAGATTACAAATTCACTTATATAAGCAGAGCTGAATGGCAACGCATTTTTTATTTTATGTTAGACGCAATTATATGAGGATAAGTATATGTTTTTTTTTTTGTTCGGGCCAGCTTAGGAGTGCCTTGACTAATTTTGGGGACCAATCTGTGGGGGGCTGAAATCACCCTTGACCCTTCTTCCCCATGTTGAACGGTGAGGGTGCTCGGCGAATGTGGAGAGGTTTCTGCTTCACCTGGAGAGGTTTCTACCGAGCCCGGGGAAGTTCCCACCGAGCTTGGGGAGGTGGCCACCGAGCTTCACTGAGCTTAGGGAGGTGGCCACCGAGCTTGGGGAGGTTGCCACCGAGCTTGGGAAGGTTGCCACCGAGCTTCGGATAGGAGCTTGCCGAGCTATGGAGAGGAGCTTGCCGAGCTTGGGGAGGAGGCCACCAAGCTTCACCGAGCTTAGGAAGGTGTTTTGCCGAGCTTGGGGAGGAGGCCACTGAGCTTCGCCGAGCTTAGGATGGGAGCTTGCCGAGCCTGGGAGATCTCTACTGAGCCTGGGAGGTCTCGACTGAGGCTAGGAGGTCTCTACCGAGCTTGGGAAGGTTGCCACCGAGCTTGGCCACCGAACCTGGTACCTGCAAAGCGGAGGGGGGTGTAATCCTTCCCTTGGTGGTTTATAGGGCCTTTTTGTATGTGGCCTTTTTTTTTGTATACAGGGCGGCATTCCCTTAATGCCTTCTTTCTAATATAATTATTTACTTCACGGAAAAGAATATTCAACATGATATGAAAGAATACTATCATGTAAAGCGAGCCAGAATAGGCTGTTTTCGTAATTGCAACTCCCACTTGATTATGTTCAACTAATGTGTCCACTGTATTATTTTCCAGAGCTAGGCAAGTAACATTCCAGTGCTAGAAAGTGCTGCTTGTCTATTAAGCTAGCCCGGACGCCTGAGTTATCAACAAAAAAAAAAAAAAAAAGAACAAGAAAAAGAACAAAGTTCTAATTTTCTTCTATGCTGTTTACTATCTTTCTTTGGTGATCTTTTGGCCGGTTGTAAAATTTTGATAGAATTTCATGATGTATGTATGTTATAATCGGTGAACTGGAATACGTAATTGAAGGACCTAGGCATTCACAAACATCTGGACTGAAGCTGACATTAGCTGTGAGAAAACTTGGTTGTTAGCTCACCCCACCCTCCTCTTCATTCTGGTAAGTTGCTCCTATGGATACTTTCCAGTTTCTATGCTGGTTGCAGGGGCATTATGAAAGTTCCTTAAATGTTTTCACTCCTTCAGAGTTGGTGCTTTTGGACATGATTGATTTTTTTATTTCAATTGCAAAAAATACACCTTCCCTAACGTGAGTGGATTACTTTTGCTCTTTCTTTTCAGTAGGTTCCTACCATCACAAAAAGAAGGGGGGAAATGTAACAGAGATTGCAACTGTTGTTGCCATTAGAACCCCATTTTTACATTTCAATGATGCCACTATTGTGCATACTGCTTCCAACCTCCTTTAGATAATTGTGCATACTGCAACAATGCTGAATTCTGTTGAAATAGTTGTCTGGTTTATTGGTTAGTTTGCTCCGTTTCTGGACTGTGGAGTGAAGCTTACAAGCATTTGTCTATTGAGGAACTAGGCCAGTCAACTAAAGTTGGAGGTGAAACATTCTCATTCTCTCTCTCTCTCTCTCTCTCTCTCTCTCACACACACACACACACACACACACACACACACATGAAAGGGAGTGATGCAGTTTTGACTCGAGGACCATGAGCATATTAGGGAGTTAAGGGCAATAATACAGCACTTATGGATCCATCATTATTAGTCATATTGTGCCAATGCAGACAATTGCGCTCTCCTGCAGCAGGATATCTTTTCCTTTCTTGGTATTTATCACCAGATTCACAACAGGCTGACTTTGGCTTATCCCTTGGTATGGATCTGATGCCCTGCAATGACTGTTATTATTTTCATAAGTAATATGTATCTATCTATTTCCCCGCGTATATTGCACTTCTCAAATGAGTTTTATGGTATCTACTATCTAGAACCTCAAATATGCCCCTTGGTGCATAAACCTCCTCCTACGAGGGGGATGAATCTGCTCTAGAATTCCAGTACTGAGATTCAGATCCAGTTCGTTGACGGAACCTGATTCCCATTGATCTTCTCAAGCATATGAATCCCAGAGTACTTATTGAGAAGTTTTTAAAGCAATGACCTGGTGAGGAAATGTATGGTTGGAACAGGGAACTTGTTTCTTGTGATCTTGTCTGACCAATTATCCTCATGATGCTTCAAATGAGTTTTATGGCTGCTATTACCTGTTACATTCATCATTTCTGCAACAGAGGATTGGGTGATTTCCATGGGGTTTCTATCTCTATCAGTGCTGGTTTATCATATGATGGTGCTATAATTGCCCGGGGTGAATCAAATATTGACAATCCTAGAGTCTCATGGCTATAACAATCAAAATCTAGCTATGGAGCAGACTATAGTGCAAAACTGCAAATAACATGCCGCAGGCATATGCTATTTCCAGAAACACTAACCTTTCGATTAGGCTTTCAACGGATGCTGGATCACTTAGTTAGATAGAAGATGTTAGCCAAAGGCAATCACACTTCGAAATGGCTCTAGTCAGGTATTGCAACATTGCTCATGTATCAATCTTCCTATAAGTTCCTGAATAACAAATGAAAATGAAAGATGTCTAGTAGATATGTTCCCTCTATTGTTCTTAAATGTTTTGGACCGGGATTAAAATTTCAAAAAACAAGGCCTTGGAATCCAACTATGAAGTGAAAAAATAAGTAAACAGGCAATGGGGCAGAACTGCTCTTCTGAGGACTGTTTTCTACTGTTTCTGGGTATCTTTGAAAAGTGAATGTCACAAACCACGTGTCCACATAACTGAAATCAAATCTGCTTTTGCGTTCACCGCGTGTTACTTCTTGTTCCATGGTTTGACGATAGATAATACCACAATTATTGCTATAACAATCAGAATAATCATGGCAATACACATGCATTTTCTTGATTTCTTTTGCAAGATCTTTGCAGCTTGGAGGGCATCTGTACCCGTGTGCACATGGTCCACTGCACTTGTCACCTGCAACAAAGGGAGAGGAAAACAATTGATATGGCAATTGATCTCTGAAATTGATCATCCTAGGAGTGAATCAATTCGTAGCATAACATGTCATAGACTCATAATCACGACATGTTTAAGGAGCTATGTACTTGTTCGATGTAGATTTCTATGGTAATTCGCTGATGCATCACACACAATGGTAGGTGCCAATTTGGTAGTGATTTTCTTATTATATATATATATATATATATATATATATATATATATATTTATTTATTTATTTATTTATTTTTTGCTCTCTCTGTTTTCCAAATATTCAGGGACTCGGGGAAAATTCAACCCTACATAAGTTTTTAGCCAATTCTACCAAATTTTGATAACTAAGTACCCTCCTCACCCAGCATCTCTGTCGACCCCTTTTAGCCACCTTCTCCTACATGCGATCCCTCTGGCTGAATTCCATTCAGATGATGAATGGCTTTCACCCAATCATACGTTAAGGAACCCATCGGCGACCCCCTATGGCTGCACCCCATCACTGCTGGTCACGTTTAACTGTTTCGGTGACTCCTTCCTTCGACGACAAAAGTTTATTGAAAAATGAAAAACAAAAGGTATACCAAATTGTGATGCTAATGGTTCGCTGCCAACCCTCGTCCCTCGTTAGCAGGGGTCTGTAAACAATGGTGTGCCTACTTCCTTTAGCAGAAAGCCTTACTCTCATGTAGTTTGAATGTGGTGTACATGACCGCAACTGGTCAGGTGAGAAAGAAACTTGTAGGAAGTGATGCGAAATTGCATCTGGGTCTGAGATAGAAAAGTCGCTCTAAACTCTAAACGCAGCTGTGATCTTGCATATGATTCCACTAGGCGCCAGGGGTATGTTGTATTTCCATCCATCAATCAAGGCTAGTGGCGAAGAAATCCACTTTGTGCATATGCGTAGATTGAAAAGAAATGAATGAAATCATACGGCTGGCATGAAGAGAAAATAGAGATGAAAGTTGGAATGATGAGACGACAAAAGCACGATTCAGAAGACATGAAAATGGGACCTTCCTAGTGAAAAACCAATCAGGGTAAACCGAAATCCTGGAACTTTTGTGCTGGGAGTGCTACTAAAATTGTTCATTCTGGTCGGATACACTCATCAATCCTAATTTTCTTCGAGATCTCTTGCATGTTTCAAAGGGATAATAATATACAAGACCGAATTACTAGTTCTCATGAAATCCGCTAAAATTGAAACGTGTCTGGAACAAGATGAAAGGACTCGAGTCCCGTTTATTTACCTTCCATATAGAAGACATAAGAGTTACAACAGGTAAAACTGATCATGCAGATAAAATCTGATATTAGCCATGTCAAATTTGTCAACCCAATGCAATCTTTTAATCAATCAGCTCCAGAACCCGCACACAAGGGCGGGCCATAGTCCCGAAAACCGGGGCCCTGCTTGATGGCCTCTCTTAGGGGTGGGTTTGGACCGTTAATAGAGTGGATGCTATAATAGCTGTTTGATTCAAGGTTTTGAATACTGTACTGGCTAGAGTACCGGTTTTTATACTGATATGGTATGTACCAGCACCGGTGAGACACCACATACCATTTTGGATTTATCACTATTAGTGTTATTTTTCTATAGAAAATAATTTACTAGTATAATATACACATTTATTAAAAATAACAATAAAAAGTAGTCCGGTAATAGAAACATAAAATAAATTTAAAAGTAGTCAGGTACTACACAATATTGGCCGGTACTGTCCAGTATTGTCTGATACCAGTTGATACCAACTGGTATTTGAGGTGGAACGAAACTAGAGGTTTAGGATGCCAGATTTGGACAATACCCATACGTACTGACTGGTATTGCCTGGTACGTCACATGATTCATAACCTTGGTTTGATTGCCTTTTGTGAGACTTGGATTACTAGTCCGGCTCGACCGCGAATGCCCCAAATTGGGGTTATAACAAACTCATCGGATGAGGATAGAAGGAAAAAAAAACTCTTGGGATGTCTTTGCTAATCAAGTCTTCCCCCACCCCTACAACGGAAAGAAAATGTAAAATGACTAGACTGACCCCATCTCCCTTCCGTAAAGTAAAGATAAAGAAAGAGGCCATGAATGGAAATTCACCATGTTAATCCTATCCCACTCTAGCAAAAAAAGACATGTACCTATTTAACAATTCCTACCTCCAACCCGGATTAAAATAAATACTCCGTATGAGAATAAAATATAACCAAACCAAGCTGAGCCTTAAGTTCCAATTTCTTAGGGTTGGCTAACGAGAATAAATTATACAAGGCCAAAATACAAACTTATTTCTAATCCCTCCTCATCAATTTCGGTGGCAATTCCATTCTCAGTTCCTCATTACTATTGCCATTCTCAGTTCCTCATTACTAATCCACTCAATCGATAACATGTGTGGAATGAGATAGGACGAGTTTTTTTTGACGAAGCTGATAGTGAAGAGATAGAATTCATAAGTTATAGATTAATGGTATTCGGAATACCAAATCATCCATGGTATTGTATACTAGAGAGGAGAAACAACATTTAGACTACATGTTGTCCTCTCAATTTGAATATCATTCCATTTGAAGTAGTTCATATAAACAAAACAAATTAGTAGTAGAAGTTTTTATATGAAGATCAAAATTTGGTATACGTGAAGTCAAGGAAAATTTTGGCCCAGTTTCAAAAGAAAGATGGGAATGATTTGTGCAAAATCACCCTAAAAGCTAGAAGATCCGCCAGCCAGTTAGTCCAGTTAGTCCACAAGGGGCATACTATTTGGAAAACCTCGTAGTCTCAGCAAGGTTAAATCTTCAGGATCATGCTACCTTCCTCTTATTTTATATATTAAAAAAAACGAACACTTAAATATACTCACTAAGATTCAAAACCTTTGGCTTCTGAAAGAAAGATTTTATAGTGTCCCTCTTTGGTTCTCTTGTAGGTAGCAAAAATGAAACAATGACAATCGGTACTATCATGATAATATCAGGCTTATCAGCAGTCAATAAATCAAAACGTTTGAACCAAACCGAACCAAACCAAGTTCCAAAGGGAGCTTTAATTCCCAACCAATTGGGATCGACTACATAAAATCTGTTTACTCCATTGAGAGGATTGTTTTCCGTCCTATCGAAAAACTTCGCTTCTTTCGAAGTACTTCTAAACTCAATTTGGTCTCTCCTCTTAGTGCTACATCTACCGTAACTGTCACTCCTCTTGACTAGCGCAACCAACCGATCTATCATAGACATGTTCAAATCAACTTAATTTATTTTCTTGCATCATATCTTTTATTGGTACTACCCCTACCATTCCTTGAAGCTTTTGTTTCTAATTCTATCTTGCAAAATCTAACCACATGTATCTCAACATTCTCATTTCAACTTGTAAACCAGTATGTCTATAAAAACAAAACCCTTTGATGCAAAAACCTGCTGTCAATTTAACACTATATTAGACGGTCCAACTCCTCAAACCCGAAGAAATCACCATGTTTGCGAGACGAACTTTACACCAAAAAGTAAAAAGAAAAGGAAAACAAGTAAAGAAAAGACACACCAAGGAGTAAAGCATGCACATGCAAACGTTTGCAAAGGCTCTTAGTCATAAAAGCTTTCAGAACCAACTTAAAGACCATTTCTAGTCCACAGACTCAAGCACCCTTTCCGCTCTTCCAAGGTTGGATGACACCGACGACTATGATTCCTACTATGACTAAGAGAATAACAATGGCAATGCACATCCATTTTCGAGAATTCCTCTGAAGTTTCTTTGCGGACTGAAGAGCAGTTGTACCTGATTGGACATGATCAACTGCATTCGAAACCTGAACAAGCTTTCTATTAACACGGAAACAAAGCAAGAACACACTTCTGCAATGCTTTGGCAGGGAGCAGATAAAGAAGAAGAACAGAAGCAAACCTGGCTTTCAATGTTGTCTAATATTTCTCCTTGAGCCTCAACCAATACGGCCATATCAAGATAAACCTGAAACGTACAATCGTGTGTATGAAGAAAGGTGGTAGTGAAAAATCAAATATGGGTTTCATCAGAATCCAGATATACCTGATACAAATCTAGAAGCTTTTTCTCTAATTCCTTCACTGCATCGTGTCTCTCCTGAATTTCTTCCAGGGTATTCAGCACCTGTAACAATGTTCCCACGGGCCCACACATTACCAAATCTAGCAGTCAAAAGTATTGGCTGCCTTCAGCACCATGACCATAGGATCGGTGGGTTTCACCACCTCCATCTTTTCTTAAAATTAATTGTGACGGAGCATATAAGTCCTCTTGCAGCCTGGCTGCCTTTGGCGTTATCGTCAGAGACCATAGTGGATCTGCTCAGGTTTGGCGGTGTGGTCGAGTAAAGGTGTCTTCAGCTCTTGCTATCGAGGCATGGGCCTTGAGAATTGCTTGTGGGTTGGCAATGGAGTAAAATTTTCCTGCTGTTATTTTTTAATCTGACTGTAAATGCCTTATTGAGATTATTTGTGGATCTAACTCGAATGGATGCTGGGAAATTCAGGCAATTGTGGAAGATATCAAGTCTTGCGCTAAGAAGAGACACTGGTCGTTTGTCTGGGGTTGTCGATCAAAGAACACAGCAGCCCATTGGATTGCTACTAATTGTCTAGATAGGAAATTTATGCCTTGTTTGGTTGGTGTTTTGAAATTTTTTTTGAAAAATTGTAGGGGTAATGAGTGGAGAGAGATAGAGAGAGAAATGTTAGAAGTAGGGAGAATCTAGGGAGAATTTTTTGAAAAATTCTTTTTGAGTATGGAAGAGAACAAGGCATTAATTCTAGTACGGGTTGTATTTTGCCTGAGTTAAATGCTATCTTATGTAAGGATTCTCGTTGAGTTGGTAATGAAAAGTGACGCTTTCCCCAAAAAAAAAAAAAATTACCCTACTTTAAACTCTGGTGGAGAACACTGTAATATGTGCTGCTTTGTATTTGCAACACTTTTGAGGTCCATCAAATGAGAACAATTGTCTCCTATATAACCTATTTTTTCATGCTTCTTTTAGTATTACTACATCAGTTAATTATTTACTCCAAAACTAGTATATGAGCTTGGCTGTCTCTCCACTCATAACCAATTGGTATTGAGTTGGATGCTTTAATATGGTATCTGAGCTAGGGTTTTGGAGTGCACCATTGTTTGTTGTGATCCCTATGTTATGGATCGTTTGTTTACCTCTCCACGTGCGAGTCGGGGATCACGTGCGGGAGAGTGTTGGAGTTTGTCCCACATCGGTCAATTATCTACTCTAAAACTACTATATGAGCCTGGGTGGCCTCTCCACTCATAGCCAATTGGTATAGAGTTGGATGCTTTAACACTACTCGCTTGATAGCTTGTTACTTTTAGGAACCCAACACTAACACCTTCAAGCTTTTGAGACAATGGGAAGTTGATGCCCTTGCTTTGGGACCCCAATCTTTAACATTGGGCAAGGATCAATCTGATCAATCCAATTTCCATCACAGAAGCCATTAAAACCTTTCCCTGATAGCAACTTAATCGTAAAATCCTAAATTTTAGTTCCTCTCGCAGTGAGGAAAGGAGACCCAGGCTATGTAGAAATTGTTCTTTTCTCACTCCTAATGCATTTACCTGAAATAAATAGATTTTTGAAACCAAGTTGTAACCCAGAATATAAATCTAACTCACACATTTTACATAGAAAACCAAGTTCCATTTGATTAACTCCATTGGAAATATTAAGCACATTAACCAAGCAGCAAGCACCACAAAAAGGCCAATTTGTCATAAATGAGGTCAAATTACGTTAAACTTTCAGAGCAATGACTTTTAAGTATAAGATAAAACACACCTCTCACAAAAGTATAGTAACAAAACAATAAAACTAATTTACTGTTAGATTTATCAGAGAATCCAACCTAAATCAACTGGCTATAAGTGCAGTAGCCTCTGGATTACATAAATCAAGTTTGTGTGGATTAGATGAGTGACGTAGGAGGAGTCTAACAACAAATTTACTTCTCAACATACTAATTTCACAATGACTGATATGCAGTGATAAAGTCACAAATCAAGAGGTAGTACCTGTCCTCTTCCCATATCTTGCATAGCTGTCTGAAAGATTTGTTCGCTGTTTCCAGTTTCTATCAGGTGGTCAATTGTCTGCACGGCAATTAAAATTATTTGCAGTCAAGATAAATTCCATAGTTCTATGACACAATTACAGCCCCAAAAATAATTTAATAATTTAACTCACCTTTTCATCAGGTCTTGTTCCCGTGACTGCTCAGCCATCAAAGTCAAAAGAAAAAGTGGAAACAGAACAAATATAACCCAAATCAGCAAGTGATATGTGAAATTATGTTACATAAACCATCATTTCAACATCATGTTGACTTTGTCATTTCTAACACTAGACAGAAAAATGCGGACCTGTTATGACCCTTCTCTCCACAACCTCCCGATACTCATCTTGGATTCTTTGCCTCAGAGTCTGATACAATAAATTGGGTGAGAGTATGAAAGAAACCATTCAGCAAAAAGAATATTTACACAAAATATACCTGAAATTCCATCATTAGGTCCCTGAACTTTTTGGTTACAGCACTGCAGTTCAAGAAAATAAAAGATTATGAGTGGTTCTAAAACAACAAACATTAATAATCGAAGACTGAAATCCATATGCAGCATGAGCATCACACTTTGTCAAATTCGTTCTTGATCGATCAACAGCTGTTCCCTTTCCACAGCCAGGCTTCTGCCGATTGGCTAAGTTCTAGAAAGTGAAATGAGAAAATCAATATTCTCTTCCACAGCAGGCTAACTAGCATAAGACAACATATTGATAGATACAGTAACAAAGGTGTTGAGGAATACATCTTTGCTTATTGCTTCCAGCTTTGCTTTGACATTACGTGCAATCTTTCCCACTTCGTCAACATCCTTCTCCATGCGCTTTTTGATTGCTGAAATGAGAAAATCAGTTATTTCAGTGCTATTGCAGATGACAAACTACAGAAAATGTGAGCATTTGGCTAACTACACCTAAAATTTTCTCTACCAGTCATTGCTAGAAATATCACCACTGTATCACTTGAGAAGGAAAAGGTTTCATCATGTGATGGCCAACACAGTCATATAACTAGCAAAGTTACGCTAATTGAGTACTCAGCATGCGGCTGATGCACAGAAAACTTGCTATGAGATACAAGTATGTGATAAGCCGTTTCTAACCAAAAGGTTGCCACATAATAGCGGAAAAGAAAAAACAAGGATTTGACCTTTCATGGCAGATGCTTTCGTAACGGCCTTTGACTCCTCATTCGCATCCTGTCGAAAAAGGGCAAATATTTTTAGAGTCTCTAAAGCTAAAAAGTAAACCTTCCATAAACATAAGGTTCGTCTTGTATCAATTAGTTTGCGTAAAACATGAATAAGCATATAACCCATGCTTAAAGCTCTGATCTTCCTTCAAACCCTGAATTCCACAGAATGGAGACTCTAGAACTCCAACAGCGGTATGAACTATTAATGGTAACGTATACTGTGCTGGTGCGCTAAGGTTTGAGAGACATTTAAGATCTTATTCGGTTATTCTCGATACATGCAACTCCAAAACACGAAAACATCGCACATCAGTCACAAAGTTAAGTAGAGTTCCACTGACATAGAATCCAGAAAGCTGCAGGAACAAAAGGGTATGTAGCCGTCCTCTACTCCCTGCAGGAATAGCAATAGCTCTGTATTTTTTTTCATTAGTTTCTGTTTAGAAGTGAATGAAAAGGAACTCTTATTCCATCTTACACAAAAGTTTTGACCCCTCGATACCAAGCTAGCTTGGGAAACATTTAACATTAGCTCCTCAGAATCAGCTTTTAAGCATTTTCAAAGTTGTTTTTGGCCCAAAAGTGGATACAAAAACACAATTTGGCACATTTTCTGAGGGGCCAGGATCCAAATTCCAAAAGCTGTGTGCTTGGAAGTTTTCGCAAACGCTCCCAATCAGATATTTGAGAGAACAACCTATTGCTAGAGAAAAATTCTAAATTTGACTATTTGAGTATATAACATTAAAAGGAGAATATCCAGTTCATACCTTAACTTTCTTAAGTAACTCAGAGACCTTATCTACTTGTTTGTCAACATCTTGTATCTACAACACAGGTCAAGAAAGAAACATTAAGTTAGAAAATGGATCCACAATAAAACAAGAACATAAAGAAAATAAATACTAAGAAGCCATAGAAGCAAAAAATTGAAAGATAATCTTTTCACGTTCTTTTATGGTTCCCTCCACTTCAAGTTTCATCCAAACCCTTCATCTTCCAAGTTCCAACATACTCAAGAACTCCAACAGGGCAAAAGTGAAAAGTGGGATGACATTTCCTATATCCTACCTGTGTTACGGTTCTATGTTCCACATAGCATGTGTAAGTCATGTTGGACACTCAGACGCTTTGAACAAGGGAACAAGTTATGTGTCTGACAATTTTAGCTTACATTAATAAGACAAAGTATGTCTTGCTGTCTAGGTTTAAGTTTACCATACAATTGTCCATCAGACTCTTGATTATGCATTACAATGCTTCGTCACAATTTCTCCTTTTCTTATGAACTAAAGGACCAATAAAAGAATATGAATATTTTGGTGTCTCCGTGTCCTTTTAAACATAAATTTAGATGAATCTGAATCTTGGACATGTATCCGCACCTGGCATCCATACCTAAGACCATCAAACAAAGCTAAAATTAAGCTTATTTAAGGTGGCTATACCTGTTTATTGAAAGAATCCATTCCCAAATCTGATGCACTCCTCGTGACTCGAGTACCCATCTCGATATCTTGCTCTCTGGAAGGCTGATTTCTTGCATCTGGGTCAAATGAATCCTGAAACAGTTCACGGCCACACAAGCTTAAATAAGCTTTATCACGTGAGATAGAAGACATAAACATCACAAACAATCAACTATCAACTTATCCCTGAAACACAAACAAATAATCAGCTACCGTAAAATACTCAAGAGAACCTTCAACAAAGTAGTTGCCTAACAAATTCTATCCAACATGATTTAAGTTGGAAACTTACAAAACTTTTTGGACACCGCTGAATGAACAATTAAATGACCATTGACCAGAAACATAGCATTCACATCAAATCAACCGTTCCAAGTACATTATTTAATATTTACACTACGAAGTTGCAAAATAAACTAAGGAAAAAAAAAAAAAACAATTATAATTTCAAGATTACAAGTTCAACTTATATGACAGACCTTGAAAAAGAAATCTCCAGCTTAAAAGAGTCTAACACAACTGAATGGTATCTGCAAACACAATTACAGATACCATTCAAAACTCCATATCTCTTTCGAATGACCTTTACTTACCTATGGGTATTCTCCAAACGGTCTAATACAACTGAATTGCATCTGCTAACACAATTACACATATCAGAAGGCTCAAAACTCAATTTCTCTTTCTAAAGACCTTTAATTCCACATGGGTATTCTCTAAACGTGTTCAATTAGCACCAATAACACCAACAACAAGATATCAAATTATTATCAAACATAAAAGCACCAAATTATTTACCAAAAAAAAAAAAACCAAATTCAAACCGAGCAACACCCAATCCCACTTCTGGGCATCAGAAAGATTCGAACTTGAACAATCAAATTCATCAATAAACCTCAATAACATCGAAAACATTCAATTACGGTGATGGGTCAGAAGTATTATTTAATCAATCAAGAATCTGAACAGCCGTTACTTCAAGAAATCAAAAACCAATATATTAACAGCCAATTTTATTCAACAAGAATCAAGCTTACCGAGAGTAAATCGTTCATCTTGATCGAATCACTTCAATCACTTCAGAGAGAGAGAGAGACAGAGAGAGAGAGAGAGGCAAAAAGGGAGCTCAAGAAAAATTGGGTCTACTGCTTATACATATGTAGGTATATTTGTTGGGAAAAAAATTGGAAATATTTTTATAGCCGGCGACAAAGAGAGACGTTGTAAAAGGACCAGAAAGTGCATGTGTCAGATCTGTACTATTAATTGTTCTAAAACCTAGGCGTTAAATATGGAAGGAACATAAGATTTGGACAATACGGCCCAAATAAAAATTCTTGTTTTCTTTATTTATTGTTTTCTGTGTGTCATTTTTTTATAATTTCCATTTTCTTTTTTTCTATTTTTGGTCAAAATATTTAATTTTTGAACAGACGGACGAAAGATGAATGAAGACATCTTTAAATATTTGTATTAAATCTTGACAAATAATGTCAGGCGTGACTAACCAAAACAATGGGACATTCTTATTTATTGAGTCATTAATACTTGTAGTTTATATAGGAAATGTACTAAATTCATTCATACAAACTTAGGCAATTACCCAACCAAATAGGCCAATTTGCAAGTTCTCCGTATTGGAAACTTGGAATTGCTAAAAGTGTTCTTGATTTTTTTTTGGCTTATAATTGCTAGCATTTGTACAACTTTATAGGGAAGAAGAAGAAAAATAAAAATCTGAATGATAATTTTATTGGACCACAATATGAATTGTGATCCGTACTAGTCGATCTTCCAATTTGTGTCGTTCTATTTGAGTTTTTGTTAAATTGGGGTTATATTTTTTGATTTAATCATTACTTTTGACGATCAAAATTTAAAATCAAAACATTGTGAAAAAAGAAGTTATCCATGGACGAAGGGCTTTCAAAAGAGGTGTACATACTTAATACTTCTAATTAAAATTTTGTTATTACAACTTTTTACATACTATGAAATTCACATTTCAATATTTTTATCATCGCTCTTATCGAGACTAATGATTAATCCTAAAATTGAAGAAAATCTAATTTCTTGTTGAATATCAATTAATGAACATCCTACTATTTTTATGGATAACTAATCCAATCCCAACCCCCCTCAACTCTCATTGCCGCTTGCATTTTATTTTAATTAGTTTTCTCTCTTTTTTTGCATCACTTATAGGTTCACTGATAACCTAATTATGCTCTTTCTAGGCTTTTTTTTTTTCAACTCACCAGGACCAATCTAAAAACTTTTCACAACATACTATTTTTGCACCGATTCTGATTGACAAGTAGATGCACATCTCTTACAATCAAAAAAAAGTAAACATTAATTGAAATGCCGATGCAAAATACATTTGACGAAATTATTGGAAAAGAATAAAAGGAGAAAAGAAGACGTATGTAAAGGATATATCAATGATAGCACAGTTAAAAAAAGAAGAAGTAAGGTAGTCGTTACACCTTTAATTACTAGCATAAAGCTCGTGCTGCATGTGTAAAAAATGAAATGAACAATTTTTCATTCATTAAATTTTACATGTCAAACATATGTAAATTCACTTCAAAACTTGACAAAAAAGTAGACATTTCATTACTATCCTGCCTAAGCTGCCTTTTGCAGGTTGGCATTCTTAGAAAGTAAACTGTGCTACCCAGCAATATAGATAAGAAATGAGAAGGTGGAATTCAGATTGGTCCGGGATCCTTACCTTCAGAATTATTCAAGATGATTGTAAGCTCTTTGTGTTATCGAAAAAAGAAAGAAAGAAAGATAAGAAATGGTATTTCAAAACATGAATTGAATTTCACGTGTTGTCGAAGTTATATTCACTAGAGTCTCTTAATCGGCTTGCTATCGTCATATTTTATTCGGCTAGAAGGCAGAACCAATTTGTCTTTTTGAGCAAAAGATTAGGAAGAGAATGAGAAACTATAACTTGGTGAATAATGACTCGAAAATAAACTCAAATAATGAAAAAAAAATAATACTCCCTCCGTCCCAAATTGATTGTCCGGTCCGCAAAACGGAGTGTTAAAAATAATACAATTTTTGCAAGAAAAAATCAAAAGTTTTTCAACAACTTACTAGATATCAATGAGAATTTTTAATTTGTGAAAAAAGTTTGAATTTTTTCTTGAAAAAATTGCATTATTTTTAATACTCCGTTTTGCAGACGGGACAATCAATTTGGGACGGAGGGAGTAATAAAAATGTTGATGTAGCAATTTCTTTGAATCTTAATCGAGTAATTTTGCCATCAAGTATATAAAAAGTCAATTAAGGAATCTTGAAGGATATGAATTTTTTTCAAAGGAAAAGAAAAGTCCCATAATCATGGTTAACAGGAGACCGTTCAACTTACCTTGAGGAGACCGTTCAAAAAAGGAAAAGGGGGAAGAAAAAAAAAAACTTGCCTTCATCATTCATGAGATGGTCTCTGTCTGTTAAATAAAGATATCAGAACTCAAAGGATGTACTATTGCAATTTAGAGTAAATTTTAAAAACCAACCTCGAGGTTTTAGAAAAATTCCACATTGCCCCTTTATGTTTGGGATATTACAAAATACTTCTTAACTCATAATAAATTACTCTATTGTCATGATGTAGCTACTAGAAAATTCGATGGAATTTGTCTGACATCATCAAACCTAATTACAATGTACCGACTTGTCTTTTTTTAGCTTGTAAAATGCTATTTTCTCACCTCTATGGGTGCGCAACCTTTCAAACCATAAAAGGACAACGAGATCTATTGTAACTTAGATTTGAGGATGTCAGACGGATATTGTCAATTTTATAGTGGCTACATCACGATAATTGAGTAATTTGCTATGAGATAGGTGATATTTTGTAATTTTCCAAATTTAAGGAGGTAATTGATAATTTGCAAAACCTTGGGGTGAATTTTGGTAATTTATCCTAAAATTTATTAGGTGGGTCTTGTTGACTTGAAATATAAGATCGGGCGGTTCCGCGAACAATTAATTAAACACCCAAAAAAACACTTCAAATCTCAATCTCATAGTTCTTGATTAAATTTTTATGATCCGAACAGTTTAATGTGTGCAAAATGTGATTTTAAGGGTGCTCGCAAGAAATTAGCAAAAAAAATGACCGGAAAGTGCTTGTTTTGAGCAGTTTTTAATTGAATAGTTCATCAAATGTAAGCTAAAAACTGCTCAAATCAAGCCCTTACCGGTCTTTTTTTTGCTAATTTCACGCGAGTACCCTTAAAATCATGTTCTGATCACATTGAGCGACTTGAATCATTAAAATTTGATCAGAAACTATGAGATATTTTTTTAGGTGTCTAATTAGTTGTCCTCGGAATTGCCCGATATACAATAATCTTTTTGTAGAAACAACTTTGAATGGCTCATGGCAAGAAGAAAATTCTACTAGAGTTATGATAGCATTTAAGGTTTGAGCTCGAGTCCTCTTTCAAGATGTTAATTTAACGTTTCTATCAATCCTGTCATCAACCACAAAAATAAAAATGCATTCCAAATACAATAATTTAACTTTTCTATCAATCCTGTCATAAACCACAAAAATAAAAAAGCATTCCAAGTACAATATTACTACCATGCTACACATAGGAAGAAAATACCAAAAGAGAAACATCATAATTTGATCACTTTCGGTAGTAGCACTTATTAATCAAAGACGCAAGCAATTTTGTTTTTCCCAGATCAACCAAGTAAATAAAAGAACATTAAAAAACAATAAAACTAGCTGAGAAAAAAAAAATTGGGCACACCAAAATGAGTACACCAGATTGTGTGGAATCCACCTCGGAATTCTATAAAAATGATTCGAGCCGTTCAATTTGTTTAAAATCAGTTCAATCGAATATCCATAAGGATTTCGATAATTCATTTGATTATTAGTTTCCAAATTTGAAGGGACCAAAAATTGAAGGAAATTGATCAAGTTTTTACCGATATTCAATTGATCAAGATATTTTCCAAAGATCCTGAAAAAATATTTTAAATAAATTAAATGACTCATATTATTTAAATGGAACACACTCACAATTCAGTGTATATTTTTTTTTTTCGCCAAAAGAATAATAACATGTGATATTATAGATCCAAAAACTAGTACATTGAGAGGAAACTTCGTCCCTAAATAAGGGATCAAGAAAAAAGGGATCAAAAAACCAAACAGGAGGAGACTCGGTCCAAAGATTAAACCCAACTCTAATTAAACCCACCACTCCAAATAGACGGAGCACTGCAGAAAATAATAAAAACACTTGCACAAATAGTGTACCCGTAGTGGGGTTGACTCAAGCAAATGGATAATGATCAGGCAATGGAAAAAATACCCAAACATTATCCACTAATTGTGGTCAATGGCTCTCCCATTAGCACATTTCTGCAATCTACATGACATAAATATATAGTATTAAATACTACTAGCTGAGCTAGTTAATTACGATATCCCCATCAAGTGCAGGCTCCGTAAAGCGTTTGTCTGGATACTGGATAGCCTCAACCCAGTGTTTAGGTTAGTCAGGTTGGTTGGTGAGTTTGCTACTCTCACATAAATGATCAGGGTTTTATTTTTGAAACGAGGTATCAAGAAAGTAATTTCATATGAATTTTATAGTCCCGGCGTGGACGACCTCCCTTTGACTGGACTTGAGAAATGATTAGTTAAGGTGCGCGTAAGATTATCCGAACACCTCTGACCGTCAAACCAGAAATAAGAAATGTAAAATTGTAAATGATTCAACTGAAGAAAATCGAGCAACTATTAAACTTTGATCAGAAAAACAATAAAAAGTAACTATTAAAACGAGTGTTACTTTTAAATTCAACTTTTTTTGGAATAGGTTAGAAATGAATTGATAAGAGAATATTACGAGCTACAAAACTTGCACAGGAGGAAAAGGTCATTCCTCAGGTTGGTACAATTCATTCCACGACCGAGGGGACAATATTCGAACTTTTTTGTAAGTGTTTCCGCGTGGGACATTAGTGTGTGGTGCAGCTAGGATTTTTTAGAGAGAGTTTTTTCTTGTTTTGTTAAAATATATAATGTATTTTTTTCCACAACGGCAAATTTTTTTTTATTATTGAAATATATAATAGTATAAAATATGGAAGCCGCCAAGCCAGTCAAAGATCTTTGAATGGAGAAGTTTTTCAATGCCGGGTGAGTATGGCCACATGTAGGGCTGCAAACGAGCCGAGCCGAGCCGAGTTTTAGTGTGCTCGAGCTCGGTTCGCCAAAAATATAGTTGGCTCGAGCTCGGCTCGAGCTCGTGACGAGCTGCAGGACTCGAGCTCGAGCTCGGCTCGAGAAGTATTTACAGAGCTCGAGCTCGGCTCGTTCGGCTCGTTTATGAAACAAATATAAATATATTTATTTATTTATATATATGTGTGTGTATAAATATAAATAAATATAAATATGTAAGTAAAATAATATATATATATAATATAGTTGGGCTCGCGAGCCAAGTCGAGCCGAGTTTTGACTAGCTCGAGCTCGTTTATGAAACGAGCCCAATATTCGAGCTCGAGCTCGTTCGTTTATGTCTCGAACCGAGCCGAGTCGAGCCATTATCGAGCCGAGCCTCGAGCCGCTCGCGAGCGGCTCGGATCGTTTGCACCCCTAGCCACATGGTGCCGAGCACCATCTCAGCTGTCCAAACGTGTTGTGGACGGCCCAGATCTGTTTGGGTAATTTTTAAGTATAAATTTACCAAAACACCCTCTCAAGTCCAAACAAATCTGGGCCGTTCAAAACACGTTTGGACGGTTGAGATACGTGCTCGGCACCATGTGGCCCGTGCCCACCCAGCACTGAAAAATTTCTCCTTTGAATGAGCCTACGGCCTACCATACTCGCTCTTCAAGTCGCTCGATGAAATGTCAACAACATAAGAAAACGGACTAAAAATGACAAAGGAAGAAACGGAACATGTTAACAAATATTTGGCGTAGATGTAATACTAGTGTTGACTAAAGTGTAAAATTTTATAAAATCTCAATTAGCTGTAATGAATACGGTTTGTCTTGGAAGAAATTCTTGAAATAATCTTTTATTTTGCTTTTGTTTTTGCCACGCGTAATCATTTTCCCTAATAAAAAGCCGCCCGCGATACTATGTAGTGTACTTAGGATAAACAAGGCGTATCTTACTTAGGGCATCCCCATTGTAATAAATAAATGGGTGTGGATAAACAAATTTAATAATAATGCTCCAAAAATGCCCTACATTGTAATAAGCGAAGTCATAAATCTTTTACCAAATAACCAAATTCCACTCATTCGATAACCAAACTTAACAACTTTTACCAATAACCAAACTCAAAACTCAAAAACACCTCACATTGGAATCATCTCATCGAAACAAATAATTTGGTGTGGTCAGATGCGTGATTGGAACTTATTTGCGATTGAACAAATGTGCATCGTGTATTGTGGGAGGTTTTTTGGTTAGGGATGCAAAAATAACCAATGTGGAGGTAGATATTGTTAAGTTTGATTATAGACTAAATGGATAATCAAATATTGACGCGACACATTATTTTGGTTATTGGTTTTAATTATTACCATTGCAAATGCTCTTATATACTATACAGCTATTCAAAGGTTGGATAGTCTGTTCTAGATTAAATAAAAGTCATTGAAAAAGTAAATCAAATTGAACCGGTCTTATGATGTGGATGGACTAATAACAAAGAAAAAGAAAGGAAAATACAATATTAGAGGGATAAAATGGTAATTTTCTTTTGAAACTTAGAATTTTAATTTAAAAAGAATATGAATGCAAATTGTTGGTAATACCAGTTGTCTAAATTTTAATTAGGCGATCATGGGTGTATATATAATACTTGTTTATTGACATTTGAAAATTTCAAATTGCAATTAATTACCTAGAGACTGCATTCTTCTTCCCTTTTTTGTTTGTGGAAAACTTTAGGTTCTAAAGTTAATTTTCGGTTTTGTTTTTGCCAGGTCTAGTGGCTACTATCGATTTGGATAGTAGGGGATAAATCTCAAGAAATGGAAATTTGCCAGGAAAAGAATTTATTCATAATTGGATGGATAACCAGTAGAGTAATGATACGTATTTAAATAGTACAATTTATTTTGATCCTGCCAGACTAACGAAGAATTTAATGGGGCAATGGTAAACAAAAGTATTGTTTTCATTTCTCTTAAATAAAAAAAAGAAGGTATTCTTTTATACAGTAGGAAGTTATTATGATCTATTGCATGGAGAGAATGCAGAAGAGATCACAACCGCGGTTATTAACCACTAAAAAGAAACAATAACCCCCAACTACGACCAACAAACACTCCGCAATCTAACGCTGAAACCATACCCCGAGACAATACCAAACTCAACCCAACGTGCATAGGGCTTTGGACCATTAGGTGTGTATTTTGAGTTTCGGGGCTGGTCCATTGGGTGTTTGGGCTTGTTGTAGTTGGTATCTTACGCGCCAACAGGGTTTATTTGGTGTATTTGATTTATTTTTTCCCTATTTAAAAAATGTGTGGCGAGGAGAAATGTTGAGTTATTGCAAACTCTAGCTTTTCAAAGCTACCTCAATGCATGACTTCTCTTGTTGTTACTACAAGGTTTTTTGTGTATCATTGATTCATTAATGATATGAAAACCTCATTTTTGTCGATAGAAAAAAAATGTACATAAACCTGACGTGAATAAATTGGTAGCCGGATAGCACCTCAAGTGGCGCCTGACACATATCAGTCATTCATAGTCACCACTCACCAGAAGGCAAAAACAAGACGATCCCTACTACCCCTATTATGAAAACATTGATATCAGCCACCAATTCATACACTCAGAGATAATAACGATTCGCCACCTGCCCAAGAAGAAGACAACATTACTTAGTTAGCCAAAGAGGTGGAGCGACTGCAAGCCTTTTTGGCAGAAAACCCAGATTTTCTATTAAATGACGATTACCTAGCAATGATGTTTCCTACCCTTTACAACATGAGGCAAGCCCATAGGAGGATCACGACTCTTGTTGACGTCGTCGCTGTTTCCACTGCTTCAACTCACGAAATACGGGGCTTACTTGCAAGATTCTTGGAGTAACGATTGGTTGGCGGGAGGAGAAAGAAGATCTAGAGGAATAACCAATTTTAGGGATGGACCATGACCACCGCCTAGATAGAAGGGAACCCAACGAAGAAGAAGGGCAAGAGGAACCACCTCAACCGGAGGAAAACCAAGCTCAAAACAATGAAGAAGATATGGACAACTTTGAGCCTAAAGAGCAAGTGATGCATGGCGAAACTATATGTCAATGAACAGACGTTTAACAAGGACAATCACAAACAAGATAGATATAGATAAATTCTCTCTAGACTCTTTCTTATTCAATATCAATCAAAAACTGTTTAGCCCTAAGGCTTATACTTATTATATAGGCAGCAAATCCTAACCCTAGCAGGAAAATGGAAAATTGCCAATTTTGGAAAAAATCAAAATTATTACAAATTCAGAAAATAGGAGAAAAAATAATACTTCTCCAAAAAGAATGGACTGAAACAGAAATTCCTACTAAAAGTTATAAGCGAATTGTTTCCTAAAACAACAAAATTGGGCTTCTAGAGGCCTAAACGGCCTCGAACGGCTAAAACACACACGACACATGGCCAAAGGTAATGTGTCTTGACCGTTGGGCCATTTTAGATCGAACCTAGGTAGGCCCGATTCCTAATTCCACTGTCGCATTGCCACTTAAATACGATTGTGTCACTCAAGGCTTATAATGCCTAAAGTGGTGTTCCTCCTCTATGGCAACTGCATTAGCAAGAAAACTCAAGTGATGATGGCTGCAATGGGGAAAATGACAATGAGGCGGATGGATTTTTGATAGACCCTGAGATGGATGACTACGACTGGTTTTTACCGGCCCATTGACACTCCAGTCGACTAGCTACGACACGAAATTTCAATGGAGAATAATAAGTCAACAGTTGGTGATGCCTCCACCACCACCACCTCTCGTCCCAATGGAGGTTGATGAGCCAGAAAGTGAAGTCGATGACACTGACCCTCCGCCTCCCCACGTCACCCTAGTATGGCTAGATCAGCTGGAATTCCATGGCGTGTGCACCATTCAGACTACTCTGCAAGCACCTATGTTTATATACAACTGGAACCACTGTACCCTTGCCCATGGAAGATTCGGGCACAATCTACTTTCTTGGGACCAGTACAGATTCGGGCCCCATGTCACGATGGATACTATCTTATACTAGTACCACCTAGATTTCAGGAACACTACTCTGATCAAATCCATTACTCCCGTTTGGTGAGACTTCACCCGAAAAATGAGCATTGCATCATACCAACCAACGTGGACTTCACGGACCACGTCACTTATACAGAGGTGCCCATCCATCGAGAACCCTACTATCATCCCAACACTAGCAATGGACGACAAGGGCCACAGTGGCGAGTGAACATAGTGACAAAGCACATTCATCAACTAGTTGTAGTCTAGCGAATTAGATCTTTGATAGAATTGGCGCTGCTATGGACTCACGGAAGACACGATCGAGCCGCAGAACCTACTAGATGAGCATTTTCCAGAACTTTTCTTCTAAACATGGCACAGGACGAGGGAAGACTATTTTGGAGGCACTTGCGGGACGCTTTAGATTTTGTACCTTTGATTTTATGTTAGAAATGATGATTGTAGTAGTTAGATTAGGATGTGTGTTTTGGTTGTAGAAGTTTTAAACTTTCAGTTGTGTCTTTTGTTTCAAGTATGGAATAATGGTGTCTCTGTGACATAATTCGGAGTTGTATCCATTTGAATTTGATCGTTCAGTTATGAAATAAGTTTTCTTGATTGTACGTTTTACTTTCCATCACCATTAACTCTAAGAACATAAAGACAAGCAAAACCCCCTTACTAAAAGCATAATGAAAACTACGTACTAGATAGTGGAAACGGGAAACGGAAACAACAACCAGAGCAACGAACAAGGCAATGGACAAGATGGAAGCTACCAGCCTAATGGACCAATTGGAAAACCAGATTTAGTCCAACTCATGCAGACTTTCATTACCTCTGCCACCGCGAATGGCCAACCACAGCAGCCAGCCCTGCACACACCTTGAGGACGGATGACTAGGAGTTAGAAACTGAACGAATTCTGCAAACGTTGCCCGCCGCACTTCCAAGTAGAACCTAACCCTGTTGCAGAATCCTGGTTAGAAGAAATCAAGAAGATCCTTGAGATGCTGGACATCTGTGGAGACTAAGCCGATTTTGCTTGGGATTCATAACAAGACTAGAGTTGGCTTTGAAATTGTTTGATAAATTTATTTTGAGGTTGTAATAGTCAAACCTCGATTTTTGGTAAATTGCACTTAATTTGCTGAATTATGACTAAATGAGCAATTTTTTTTTCTAAAGAATCCGAAATTCCTTGAAAAATTGGGACATTACAAAAAGTATTGTTTTCATTTCTTAAATAAAAAAAAGAAGGTATTCTTTTGTAGAAAGTTGTTATGATCAATTGCATAGAAAGAATGCAGAAGAAATCACAACTGTGGTTATTAACTTCTACTAAAAAGAACCAATAACCCCAAGAAAAAACTAAGCTTAGTTGAGTTGATTTGCTCATGTGTCTCCTAGCGGTGGTCAGTGTTCGAGCTCTACGGGCAACAGGTTTTGGGGTTCAGAGTTATAAATAGCCTCTGAACCTCCGTTAACTAACATACTAATATCCCGCTAATCTCCTAGTGATGCATAACCTATGGCAAAAAAAAAAAACCCAAACCCCACGACCAACAAACTCCGACAAACACTCCCCAATCTAATGCCGAAACCAAACCATACCCCAATCATCTCCACTGATGGCCAAACCCCCGAGACAATACAAAACTCAACCCAACGCTCATAGGGCTTTGGCCCATTAGGTGTGTATTTGAGATTCGGGCTTGGCCCATTGGGTGTTTGGTCTTGTTGTACGTAGTTGGTATCTTGCCAACATAGTGTATTTGGTGTCTTTGATGTATTTTCCTATCTGACAAAAATGTGAGGTGAGGAGATAGGTTGAGTTATCGCAAGCTTCAACTTTTCAAAGCTACCTCAAGGCATGATTTCTCCTGTTGTTACTAAAGGGTTTTTTGTGTATTGTTGATTCATTAATGATATGGAAACCCCTTTTTTGCCGATAAAAAAAAAATGTACATAAACCTGGCGTGAATAAACTGCTGGTCGGATAGCACCTCGAGTGGCGGCCGACACATATCAATCATCCATAGCCACCAAAAGGCAAAAACAACTCCACCTCCCCCTACCTTCTAGATGTGAACAAACCATGTGCGTGGGTGTGACAATGAGCGTGTGTGTTCATGCATAAAAAGAAAAACAAAAAGAAATAAGAATACAAAATGGCGGCAGATGCTAGCCGGATTGCGCCCGTTAATGATGGCCGACATAGATCAATTAGCCAAAGCCGAAAACCCAAACCACCAGCGCACACGCACATAGACATACGGCCAAAGAACCCCTAGACACTGACCAAAGCAAACAGAGGGCAAAAAGCATTTCGCAATGTCACCTAATTAGAATAGATGTTCCAATTTATAAACCACGAAACCCTTAATTTTGGTGGGCTTTTCCCAGGCCAAAATTGCAACCAAAGGTCTGGCATTTTTCACTCAGCTCACTAGAGTTGAAAAACTCCATACCAAAAGTGAGATGGTTTGCTCATGTGCCTCCTCCGTGAAAACCAAGGTTTGAGTTCTATGAGAGGTGGGGTTTAGGGTTTTAGGGCTATGGATAGCCTCTGAGCTCCTTGTTAACTAACTTCTCACTAACCCCCGTTAACTATAAAATATGGCAAAAATTAAAAAAAAATTATGAGACAAATAATGTATCTAGTGTACATCTATTTTTGTAATAATTTATTTTACATCTTTGAATTTTTACTTATGTCACGTTCGTGCTGTGCTCGTGCCTTTTTCGTGCCCATGCCGTGCCATGTGCCCCAAAACAATGGCTAAGCCTGGCCCGCTGTAGGGATTGTGCCTTGTTGTTCCATGCCCAAAACGTGTCGTGTCACTCTTAAACGTGTAGTGCCTGTGCCAGCCGAACTAGTTTGACACCCGTTTAACATTTTTACTTTGTAATTCAACAGATGTGAAACGAAACGGGAGTTGTGTTTTCGGTCAATTAATTTTTAAATTATATTACAAATATTTTGCGAGCATCAAAAATAAAAAAAAATTGCGAAATAAATTGAGACATACGGACTACTATGGTTAATCGGAACTACATATAATTAACAGCACAAACAGGTGACGAGAAAACATGTCAGTGCAATCAAGTTTGACTTCCTTACCTGGGACAGTGCTAACTCCGCCGGGCTCATGTTTTGTTTGTTGAATACAAACCAATATACATCATATTTCCTCTATAATGCCCTATTTTTGTTATCGGATATAACAAGCAAATGGAGAGCGTGTTCCCTTCATTATCTTTTTGATTTATAAGTTGGTTTGACCATGACATTTTGCAGATAAATCTTATCATCCATCTTCTCTCCATATATGCCGCAATGTGAAGAATGTTACGTCTTGTATAATCGATCGCCTCCCAACATTCTGGACACTTTGATAAGATAAGTTTCAATACTTTCACCTTCCCTATAGCCGCAGCTATATGAAGAGCTGTTTTTCTTCTTTCTTCGTTTGTTATACATGATCGGACCTTGGGACCCTGCAACGCCCCTAGCTCGCTGCAAATTGCTGTGCTTGATCTTGTCCGTCCGTCTCGGCAATCAATGGTCTAAATTTAAAAAAAAAACTTTTTCGGGGAAAAGTTTAACTTTTTCCCGAATTTTTTTTTCTAAAATTTGAACCATCCAAAACACTTTTAGACGGTCAGATGCAACACTTTTGAGGTATTGCACCAACCTACCTTCCATACATGACCCATGTATAATTGGGCAAGACAAACACATGTATTTTATCCAGACCTAAAGGTGTAACAAAAAGTATCTAGCTACAAGCATAAACAAAACATATAACTAATCGACTTTGTCCAGGGCCGGCCGGCCGGCCTGACGGCTTAAGGCGGATTTCGAAAAAGGGGTCCTAAAATTCTTCCTTATTGGCTTATATCATCAAAATCTTCAACTTCCAACACAACCCAGCTGCCGTACTCTCCCTCCACCTTATTTTAGTACAGTACCAAACTTGCTTTGATACAGTCACTAAAGAGACATGGCCTGGATTGCCGTTCAAGCATTTTTTTAAGAAATTCCTAAAGAGCATATCCCTATTAAGCCTATGCTGAACCTGGTAAATCACAAAAAACAATTTTTTTTTGAACGGCAAAGAAAATCTCATTATCTAAATCACAAAACAAAATATGAAAACCAACTCTTCTTTAACAGTTACTCCAATCCCCAAATCCCTCGAATATGCCGGGAGCTAAAAGTTTCCGAAAAGGCCTGAAAATCTGTTGCGGTACGACCTTAGTTTTGTTGATCATCCTCGCAATTGTTTTTGTGGCCCTGTATTTTACCATGTTTAAGCCTAAACAACCTCAAGTCACAGCCCACCCCGTAAGGCTTGAAAACATTGAAGTCCAAATCTTCCCAGCTTTTAGCCTCAATGCCACTATAGGCTTGGTTGTTACAATTAACAATCGCAACTACGGAAGCTTCAAATTCCAGAATTCCACTTCTTATATCGATTACTATGGAACCAACGTAGCAGAGGTTCCGATTGAAGGTGGAACTGTCCCTGCACGCCGAAAATTCAACTTGAGCACTTACGCAAACGTCGCTGCAGACAAGTTGATTACTAACTCACATTTCTTGAGTGATCTTATTGCTGGGAGTTTCAACTTGACATCCACGGCTACTTTGTACGGTAAAGCGACAGCGCTTAAGATATTTAAGCACAAAGCAACGATTTTAAGTAACTGTGACATCTCTATTTTCATTTACAATCAGAGTCTGGAGTCCAACTGCCATTCGAAAGTCAAATTGTGATGTTGGTAGAGAGAGTCCTTGCTTGTAATCATCTTTCATCTTTGACTTATTTTAATTACGTGCCTAGTTTTGTTAGTTTTTAAGTAAAGAAAATGCATGTACTATGTAAATCTAGTTGTACAGGATCCATTTCTCTGGATCTAGCTTGTTGCTTTCCGTCGTTGGTGTTATGTTTGGATGGTATGAAGATGATTCTTGGGACACTTTTGTTTGTGCCGAAATAAACGAAACGGATGTAAAAATACATGGATATGAATGGATTATAGAAACGGCGAAGGAGAACAATTTCAGTGCTTGTTTTGGTAGGAAATGCATTATGCATTTTCCTGAAACGACAAATTTTACATAGACAAAGGACGAAATAGTCATCTCAATACGGTCTTGATTAAGGGGGGGATGTGTACTATTCCATGAGTTCATAACCCAATGCACGTACAAGATATTGACGCCCTTAATTTCGTCTTAATTTGTGGGGTTCTAAAAACCAAATTTATGGACTCCACAAGATTACATCTCCAATCCCATGCCCTAATTAATCTTTCCATTCTCAAGCAATGTGGAACTATATTTCCGCAACATTTCCCTTATGTGCAGCCGTATTTGAGGTCTATCATGTGTAGGCTCTTTTTGAATTTATCATCTTGCAAGCTTTTTTTACTGGACTTTTATTATTGTTGGGTCTTAGTTGCGATTTTTTCAAATGTATGGTGGAATGGACAGCTCTGATTCATGCTTAGAACTTAGAAGGGATCATGGTTGGCAATGGAGCTGACATAACCTACGCAGCCTTTCTTTTCTCCATCTGGAGCTGACATGCCACAAACTCATACTGCAGCATCTACTCCATTGTTTTCTCCATCTTCAGTTCAGTCTAACAAATCATTCTCATACCCTCCTCAGCTGCCACCTTCTTAATTCCCAGACATGAACAAGACACGAAGTTAGAGTGTTTGGATCAACCATCTTTTGATACGAGCATGAATATGACATGATCTACCAATACGACAATTAAATAGGTCGAACACGAATTTGACTCGCGTAACTCGATTAGGACATGGATAACTGTTTAATTTTCTATGTTAACAAGTTAACCCGAGACGAGGCACGACATGATTAGCAACATTTGTCTCAATAACCAAAAATTATGGGTCTTACTCACAAAAGTTACCATGTATGTTTTTTGTTATTTAAAACACACTCTTCGTAAATCAAATACTTTATTGGTAGGTGAAACTCACTCTCTAACTTGGCAAGTGGATGTGCATTTAGCAATGTTGGTCACTTTATAGATTTTAACAAATGCTCTTCACTTTCACTTATTTTACTAGAATGTCATTCAATGTAAGCCATTAGATTGAGAAGAAAATAAATTGACTATTGGTTTTGAATTTTTGCCAACTCATTTTGATTAGGCTATTGTGGAGCTTATGGTTGCTAACTTTAGCCATACACTAAACAAAAAGTCTAGGTACATAACCTCCCTCGTACACGTGGAACCCACCCACACAACATCAAATACAATCTATAGTGCGTGTGGGCCCCATATATATGTGAGAGGTTATTTTTGGTATTGTATTTAGATTGTTGTGTATATTGTACAACTATATATTAAATGAATAACCAAAAAGTGATGTAATAACTTTTAATTGTCCAATTTTGGTTAATCCATTGTTGATGTCGTTACATATCTTCTTTGGTGAGTTTATCTTCATTATGTCATAGGTTCCTCATCATTTATGAGAAAGGATATCAAAATAGACGATAGAATCAAGGTTTTGGATATTGTATTGGCACTATATTACCGTTTATATTACTCGTACGGTGTGTACCAGTTCAATAAATTTTTTCAGTACCGTTGTGAATTTATGACTATTATATAAATCATAAATGTTGTCCTTGTAATATTATTTTTTGGCTTCATGAATATGATAAACATGCTTATCGTATAAATGAAAATGATGCTTTCCGTCCTATGTCCATAATATTGGGTGATTATAATGTGGAGGCAATATTTAAATTGATACAAGATTTTCTTAGGGAAATGGTAATTCCAAAACTATTTTTATTTGTGCGTCTAGTGCGTAAAAATCTTTATACCTTACACATGGTACCAAAATTTTATGCATTACAATATTGGCAGAAACAAAATAATTTTGGCATTGACAACACCATTTTATTAAGCTCACCAAAAACATAGAGAAAATTTTTTTGTTTCCTATTTGATCCTATCTTCTCAATTTTTCTACGGGCTACGAGAGAGACAAGGGTAAGTCAATGTTACTCCAATAAATACATTTAGAAATCATACCAAACGACAATCAACGTAATTTTTGATTTGGTCATTATTCTCGATAAACTCTATAAGTGAACGATTTTTATTATTATTGTGAACCTAAAAAGGGCCCACATGTGGTCCAAAATTGGATCGAACTGATTGAAAGAACACTTGAGTACTTGACTGGACCCTTGCCCACGAGAAAGAGGCTACGAAATTCTTGCTGGCAAATCTCTCAGGCGGGTCCAGGGGTGGCTCCATTAGCCATTAACTAGTCACATGGGTAAAGAAAGTAAAAAAGCAAAAAAGAGGAAAGCAAACGGCAAACACAGACGTACACTATCAAAGAGAAAGAGAAAGAGACGGAACGAATCTCTCCCAAAATTGCGCAGAGTAGGGATAACAAAATAAAACTCTCTTCTTTTTGACTGATACTAAGGGCGTTCTGGTTTCTTAAAAAAGAAATTTTTTAAAAAGGGAGATAACAAAATGCATTCTGCACATATTATCTAAATACTCTATCGAATTTAAAATATATTCTAACCATAATTTAAAAAGTCAAAAAGACAAAAAGTTAAAAATGAAAAACTAAAAAATAGGCTCCCAAACACCCTCTAAGTCGGCAATCAATCGAAAGCTACTGGATGGTTTAGTCATCAGTCATAAAGAACCGGAATTTTTTCATGGTTTTCCCAAAATTTGAGATATGCCCACGGGATCAGAATCCGATTCTACTATCGACATAAGTTCTTACAAATAGGTTTACAAAAATTCAAGATCTCACAAACACTCTAAGGTGTATCCAATAATCACCAATACAAAAGAGGAGAATAATGGCTGCACCTGTTTCTCCTTGTGGACCGTAGCACACATACACGAAGCTGCAGCTGTTGATTGCTTCAATAATGGAGAGTAAATTGGCTGCCCCAATTTACATTCACCACCAGAACACACACTGAGGCACACACAACACTACCACCGTTTTTCTTTTCTTTTCCAGGTATATAGACAAAAGAGCCCCACTAACTTTTGTTCGTTCTTCTTTTGTCAACACACACACAGAACTATAGTTGCTTTTTCTTTTCCCAAGTCTCCAGTCAGGAGGGAACCCAACACATTCATACTCCCAGAGGTGCTCACGGTTTTTTATCTCAACATGTTCAGAGTTTTGTTCTTTGGTGGATTTCTGAAGGGTTTTGGAAGGTTTGAGAATTCGAGGCAACAACAATTAAATATTGGGTGTGATGAACCTGGATTCAGCAAGTAGGTCTTAGGGTGATTGTGAGAATTCAAATCGTAGGGTAAGACTGCTTATAACTACATAATGTTTTATAGTATTTGATTCATTCCCGTGGTTTTTACCCGTTTGAAGTTTTCCACGTATATCTAGTGTTCATTGTTTATTCTTCGTTCATATTATTGCTTGATTATTGGGTTGGTAGCAGAATAGGAATTTCACCTTCAATCCCAAAATCATCGCGAATATGCCTGAAGCTAAAAGTTCCCCAAAAGGCCTGAAAATCTGTTGCGCTGCGACCTTCGTTTTGTTGATCGTCTTCACAATTGTTTGTGTGACCCTGTATTTTACCATGTTTAAGCCTAAACAACCTCAAGTCACAGCCCATCCAGTAAGCCTTGAAAACATTGAAGTCCAGATCTTCCCTTTTCGCCTAAATGTCACAATAGGCTTGGTTATTACAATCAACAATCGCAACTATGGAAGCTTCAAATACAAGAACTCAACTTCTTATATCGATTACCATGGAACCAATGTAGCAGAGGTTCCGATTGAAGGTGAAACTGTCCCTGCACGCCGGAAACTCAATTTGAGCACCCATGCTAACGTCGCTGCAGATAAGTTGATTACTAACTCACATTTCTTGAGTGATCTTATTGCTGGGAGTTTCAACTTGACATCCAAGGCTACTTTGCACGGTAAAGCAACAGCGCTTAAGATATTTAAACACAAAGCCACGATTTTAAGTTCTTGTGACATCTCTATTTTCATTCACAATCAGAATTTGGAGTCCAACTGCTATTCGAAAATCAAATTGTGATGTTGGTAGAGAGAGTCCTTTCTTGTAATCATCTTTCATCTCTGACTTGTTCTAATTACTTGCCTAGTTTTGTTTTCGTAAGTATATCTATTTTGTTAGTTTCTCTAGCTTGTTGCTTTCCATTGGTGTTATGTTTGGATGATACGAAAATGATTCTTGGGGCTGTTTTGTTGGTGCCGAAAAAAACGAAAGCTATATTAAAGACATGGATATGAATGGATTATAGAAACGGCGAAGGCGAAAAATTTCAGTGCTTGTTTTGGTAGGAAATGCGGTATGCATTCTCGTGAAATGACAAGTTTTTTATAGACAAAGGATGAATCAGTCACCTCAATATAGTCTTGAATAAGGGGATGTGTAATCCTACTTCCTGGGTTCGTAACCCAACGTACGTACAAGATATAGACGTCCTTAATTTCGTCTCAATTTGTGGGGTTCCAAACATTGAATTTATGGACTCCACGAGATTACGTTTCTTATTCGTTCCCTAATCTTCCAAACAAATGAGTCCTTGGAGCAGGGTGAACTCCCAGAGGATGGAAACGGAGGCAGAGTGATTTCTATATGACAAGGTAAGGGAAAATATTTGTGTTTAGTGGTACTCTAACCATTTTAGTGGCAAACTTTGTAGTAGAGACATTACTATTCACTTTTTTGGGTGATCAGGAGGCAAAGAGTGACCCGTATTGTGTGATGTCGGTTTTTTATTTGCGGGAAATACAACAGGGCAATGCCACATTGAAGTACGAGAGTACTCCGACCAGGAGAACTGCCTTTCAGTGTTTCAACTGGGCTTGGCCTTTTCTTAAGCCCAATGAATCATATCACGGCCTATTTCAAACACGGAGATATGATTTATCAAATGGGCTGAACAATACGACTGTGGGCCTATGGCATCCCCTATTTCACGGCCTATTATTATCTAAACATGAAACCAACTATGGCCATCAAAAAAGATAAGTATCAAATTTGGTGTCAAACAACATTTTTTTTCCTCGTTTCCATTTGGGGAAGGTGATTTAATTCTTTGATTATTTTTTTGAACAGAAATAGGGCATCAGGCATCCAAACAAAACATGGGCAAATAAATAATTCGTGCACAAAACAAAGTTACAAAGAGATAAAAACATTAGGATATATATGAAGCACAAAAACAAAACAACAAATAAGAGGTTGATCATCGGTATAGATAAATTGAGTGAGTGATAACAGAGTAACGGTACTGTGGACCATGATTTGAACAATCAGTACTATTTGTCTTTGTATGTTAGTATGTGTTGGTATTATTGATCCTATAGGGAAAACACAAAATATTTGGTAACTAAAGAGATAACTTGAACACCAGCAAAAAGAAAAAAAGAAGAAGAGAGATCTATAACTTTATTTGTATTAAGCAATTAATTAGCTTGATGTTGCCGTTGCTCACGTAGTGGGTGATCGATATTCCCTCAAATATAATAGGAGATGGGATTGGTTCTTCAGGATTAGTCAAGGTACGCGTAAGCTGACTCAGATACACGAGTTACTAAAAATTGGAATTGGTGATATGTTACTATTTGGCTCAAAATTGAGTATTAAGTTAATTGCATATCTGTTACAACTAGAAAGTTTTATTTACTTGACCATTGTGCTTTAAGTATATGTATTAAACCACATATCAGTTACTCAAAAGCACATGAGACCTTGGTTTATAAAAGAATAGTCCCATTCCTTGGAACACATGTTTGCCTAGTAGCTCTCTTGCCTTCTTCTCTAATTTTTATTTTTATTTTCTAAAAAAACCATCTGATAAGCCCTTATTAGTTGTGTATTGTATTGTATATAACTTACAAATTTCCTTTCGATAGGTTTTCAATCTACAAGTGCGCATTCGTGGAGAAACGGCCGTAGAATCTTGAGGGTAGGAAGCCATTAACGTATTACACGGTGTTACAAACTCACAGAGGCCGAAACTAATCTTTTTCCCTTTCATACATTGATCGTTAAGTTTATAGGTTATCATGTCGTATTATTTTGTTTTATTTGCAAAATTGTGCATTTTCAAGTAGCACGGTCAATATGCATGCTTTATTTCGATATAGTTAATTTGTATGCCTAATGTGCTTATTTACAAGCCACATATATCCACTGCCAAAACCAGAAACATCGAAAAATCTCGATGTTATCGGCTTCCCCAGTCCGAAGATTAGCAACTATGAGCGGGAGCGAAAAATTTCACAAACGTCTAAAAATCTGCGGTGGCGTGACCTTGATTTTACTGACCGTTTTCGTAGTTATTTCCTTGATCTTGTATTTTGCCATGCTTAAGCCCAAAGAACCTCATGTCACTCCCCACCCGGCTAGCCTCGAAAACATCCAACTCCGTATCTTTCCGAAATTTCGCCTAAATGTTACATTAGGCATGGTGATTACTATTCGCAACCCCAATTACGGAAGCTTCAAATACAAGAACACAAAAGCGTACATTAGCTACCGTGGAACCAACATAGCAGAAGTTCCGATTGAATCCGAAGTAGTCCCTGCACGCGGAGAACTTAACATAAGAACTCATGCAAGTGTTACTGCAGATAAGTTGGTATTGAATCACCATTTTCTAAAAGATCTTGTTACCGGGCACTTTGATCTGACGTCCAGCGCAACTTTGCAGGGTACGGTGAGTGTGCTTAAGGTATTCAAATTGCTTGCAGAAGTTTTTAGTACGTGCGACATCTCTATTATCGTTCTGACTCGGGGTCTGGAGTCCAAATGCAAATCGAAAATCAGATTGTGATTTTAATTTGCAGAGCCATTTTCATTTTTTGTTTTTGCACTGGGGTTTTTTCGAGACAAAGGATATCAGACCCCTCTGACCCAGAATGTCAGAAGCTAAAAAGTAAAAGGAGCGGCCAGTTTTCTATTTTATGTGAACATAACGCGCGTTTTTTATTTAGGTCTTAATTACTCTTTGGTCCTAACAAAACAAAATAAAGCCTAGCTTGTTGCCTTGGCTTCAACAAATTGCAATTTCATATCCTCTGCTGCTACATATATATAGACTTATTAAAGGATTGTTGTAGCTAATTATCTAGTACTAGCTAGTATCTATCAATCACCTAACAAAGTAACAATTTAATTACTACTTAATTATTTGGTTGGAGTGTTAAGAAATCGGGAGTTCTTCCAGATAATTCTATCTGTCTACGATTCCTCCTCAATCATGGGTTGACAAGCAGAGAGGACATGATTTTATTAAAAAGTGGAGTAGTATATTGCGAAGCTATAGATAGATACATGACTCTGCTATATACTAACTCTATATATACCTCATTTATAGCTAGCTAATTAACTTATACTATATATCATGCCAATCATTATTGGTACTTGGGAAATGATTGAAATGTTTGTCCATTTCCCGGCCATTTCCTACCTTCTCTCGCCCTAAATTTTCATTATCCCGAGATATGGGATTTGGTTGCAAGATTTTTTGCCATATTCTTTTCTATTAAACTCTTTGTTTAGTGGAGAGTTAGTAATACGAACATGGTTGTGGAAAATTAGATTCATTGAATAAGGTCCTTTAATTGAACTGTATACGGGTATTGAGTTACAATAAAAGGGGTCACGTATTGGGAATCTGATTAGTATTATTTTCACGGGTTGATATATAGTCCTATGTGATGAAAAAAATGTGTAGAATGTACTATATAACGGGTTATGTGATTACTATTATTATTTTCACGGGCTGATATATAAAAAAATGTGTTGAATGTATTATACAGCGGGTTATGTGAATTGTATTATTAATTTCATGGGCGATCACTATTTGTTCTGTCAAATATTAAACAGATAGGTTGACAATAGTTATCTTTTCAGTTTTCATTACCCAAAAGACATTTATTCCTTGTCCAAAGCTGTATGCATGAAAGAAGTCAATAACAACACTTGATTTATAGCCTCAAGTCAGAGACTGTCTTGAAATGTCCCTATTATAAAACTCACCCAGTTGCCCGTATGGTGCCTTTAAATTTTTTTTTTTTAATAGACAGACGTTAAATGAGAACTTCAATATGAATTGTTTCATTATTTGTTATTCCTGTGGGGGCCCGAAATTAAAGTTAACAATCGGGTAAACTCTTTAGTGGCTTTAAAGTTTGGAATGTTTGTCCTCCGTGAGATTTGAATATGAGACGTTATGGAGGACAAACACTTATTAATTTTATTATGTACACTTGTCCAAATCCCTTGGTGTTTTGCCTATATGGCTGTTGATCTTTTTTATTTTTTTCCCAGACATTAGTATGTTAGTATTTGTTAGATCGATACGAGGGCCAACCTCTTCGGCCATTGGGCCAAAACCCAAGGTCTCTGTATGACTGTTAATCAAAGTTGATAATTTCTCTCCAATTAGCCATGAGATACAAGTTCATGAATCATAATCTTATAGTCAAAATTTGTTACCCTCCAAAATTCCTTCCATGAAAGTCATTAGTAATATTTTCAAGTGCTTCACTCCATTTCGGCAGTGGTTTATCGTGTTTTGTTTTTCGGAATCCGACATCGATAAATATAAAGAAGTTAGAACTAAATTAATTTCTTGGACATGTGTAACAACTATATGTATAAATCTCTATATATATCCAACTGACACCATCGGTTCATTGTCAATATAACTGTTTCGACCTAGAGTTCTTCATCTCAACCTCTCGTTCTATAGAAAACATCTGTTAGCGGATACTCTTGATGATAATACTACGTAGCTACCACCTTCGTGTCATGGTGTTGCAACTTCAAAGATGTTGATATATTAAATTTTCATATTAGGCCAGATTAATTAAAGTGGTTTCCAAGCAACCAACGCAAATGAGCTGTGTATATCTGGTTTCCCATAAAGAAATTAACAACTCTTGCTTTGATAAGTAAGAAATTAACAACTTTCTTCATTAGGCCTACAACTCTATGGGGTGCCCTAGCTACACCGATTCAAAATGAACCGGATGCCTAAGATATATAGCTAGATACCCTTATGGGTGGCAATGCTTGCCAGCTCTATGCAAGAGTTAATCAAAATCATTTGGAAGAGTTAATCATTTGGAAGAGTTAATCAAAACAAGAGCAGCCATGTGGATCAAAGCTAAGTTTGATATAAAGGTGTATACGGTGGAAGATATCAAATCAAATTTTGACGGTGTTAGAAGACTCATTATTTAGGTGTCTTCTTTGGGTGTAACTTTCCCTTTATTTTTCTTCCCTTTTTAGGGTTGTTGTGAACTTTCTGGTTCTCCCTTTCCTTTTACTCGATGTACCCTCTTCGAGTTTAATAAAATTTTCTTTTACTGAGAAAAAAAAAAATTTGCTTGCCAGCTCTAGGCATATATTTTGGACCACATTTGGTCGTTGAAATTGAGGTCTCGGAGAAGAAAATTGGAATGTTAACAAACAAGCATGATGAACCATCCAATTCAATCAGTTCAGATTTTCAATGTTTCCTTTCGCTTTCTAATAAGGGAAAAAAAAATAGTTTCCTTCCGTTTTTTCTTCGCCCAGCAAACAAATTAAGGACCACGTACACAAAAACTAGTCAGGTAGTGATAATGCTAAAATTGTTTTTGTTGGTACCAAAACTCTAATGCATAAAAATCTTGTACATTGCACATGATACAAGCCATTTGTACACTAAAGTTTTGGTACTAGCATAAAAACAGTTTTGGCATTATCATTTCCCAAAGTAGTCCTAATTAACTACAACGGATTGGTTTGTAGATGATCGATCCAACCCTGATACTTAAGAGTTTGCTCTCTTATTATATACGTATTAGTCTTGATGATTACTGGGCCTCTTGCTATTGGACAGTTATCTCCCGAAATATTGATTGAGGTACACATAAGTTGATCTGACACTTTGAGTTACTCAGGGGGTGGGAGTACTGTGTGTGTTATAATTCTAACAACGTTTCTGTGATTTCCTTGATCTCCCAATTGGAATGGCTGTTGTTAGGTACTGTATTACCTTGCTACTTGGGACCATTAGAAGTACAACAATCCCCAAGAATCAGCTTTCTTTTTTTTTTTTTTTGTCAAACGGAATTTCATAGAAATTAAACTAGAACGAAGACAAGCATCAGAAGTGCTAGGAAGTTCGAAGTCAAGCTCCAGATACAAAGCAGAGAAAAACCTAAGCTAGTCGAGAATCAGCTCTGCTGAGGCACACAAAGCCATTTTGGAGATTTACTGAAAATATAAAAAGTGATGATATTTGAAGTTCCCTATTACAAAAGTTATTCTACTTTTTTTTTTAATCTTTATTAGGCAAAGTTATTTTAATACGGCTTACATTAATGAGCCACAAACAATATCACCACAAACATGCCTTAACAACTAATTAAGAATTTAATTAAGCCAACATATAATAAATAGGGCCAAGACTCAAGGCCGATTTTCCTCAGCTTGTGTAAAGTGGGTGATTTATTACTTTCTTCGACTATATATCAAATCAAGCTTTTGTTGGAGATGGCGTCGATAGCACTCCTCAAATCCACAATCTCCTTAAACTCAAGTCATATGCTTGTGACCCACTTACCACGAGATTACCACTTCTCGGGTGGTCACTATCCTATGTGAAGGTCACTCACTTACCACTAGGTTACCACTTCTCGGGTGGTCACTATCCTATGTGAAGGTCACTGAAGTAGCAAGTAATCATATAATTATCCTAGATAAAAAGCAATTTCCATCTTTTATTCAACAAAACACCTCTAAAGCTAAACTCGAAAAATGACAAAATGTGACATATTTTAATTTCAGACCTCAATCAATTGATCAGCATTAATATAATGCGACATATTTTTGGATTGGAAGATATTTTACGGTAAACATTTATGGAGTGTGACATATTTTTCTTTATAAGAAAAAAATAATAGCTAAAGTACTTATGCTTTGCATGTTGGATATTTAATCTTGGACTGTGATTTAATTCCAATTGTCGCGTTACAACTGAGTGATTTAGATATAGGAGCTACCTCTCTAAAACGCAAATCACATCATTAGAAGTTGTTATTAAGTTGACGGGTAACCTAATTGCTTTGCTTATCTATATAAAGCCAATTGTTAATTAGAGAACATCACATCATTAAGTACTGGACTGATCACCTAATCGATTTGCTAATTGAATTTAAATCCAGTACTGGTTTGCCAATTTCAAAATAACATCAACCAATAGCATAATTGTACCAGAATTTTACGTTTGTCAAAATTTCAAACCTTGGGTGCTACTGGAGGGCTTGTCCAGTCATTAATTAATTATATTTGCCTAGTGTTATCCAACTAGCTTCCAAGTGTAGATTCGTACGTGGCTTCTTGATGGTGGACTAATTAGTATTGGGGAGAAAATCTAGATCATTAATTGATCCATCTCTACTAATTAAAGAAAATTCGGAAGTGACCCCAACACATGGAATATATTTTTACTTTTCATCTCAAATAATTATAAGAGGCTGACATGGAAAATATGCAGCTTATCTACCAGCTGATAAAGCATAATTAATGAATTGGATTTTGGATCACTAATTATTTAATCCACTAAGAGAGCGATAATGATGAATTGATTTGACAAATCAATAAGTGGTAGCCTTGTACCTCGGTCATCTTGGAAAATTAAACAAGGAGTACAAGGGCACATCTCCTTCAAATGCTATTTTATGGGAATACAAACGCAAATATGCATCTTCTAATTTCCATTCTAAATTTTAGGGAAAACATACACAGTTATGACTTATGAGGTACTAAATCTATTAAACAGTTTTTTTTTGCCAAAAGGATAACTATTTTCATTGATAAACCGAATAATGTGCAATAACAATCAAAGAGCATATCCATCCTTTGTCAAAGGCATGGACAGCCATATCGGAGTGGAAACACCAAAACCACCATAACCCTTGCTCGCTAGACGATACAGTTGTATTGTATTGTATTTCCGTTAAATTAAATATGCTATTCTATTGTATATTTGTATTTCTATTAAACAGTTACGTACACAATTCCGGTCTCTATATATAAAAGGAAAACACCAAGAAGCAGAACGAGTTTTTGTTTTGAAAGTTGTGGCCAAGTCATGATCATATTGAAAACAAGCAGAACGACGTACCATTACGAGGTACTAAATCTGGTTATATATGGTGGTTTAGTTATTGGATCGACGCTAGTGACATGTGATTGTTCATGACCACGGTACCAACTTAGTTGGGATTATAGTCTTTGGTAGTAAATCTAGTGATGTTGTTGTGCTTGTGTTCGGTTAACTTTCCTTCTATATACGCATTTCGATTTTTCGAGAACAACTGAATTGTAATACCAATTTGCAAAACAAGTGGAAATTTTGTGTGTGTGTGTGTGTAGGATTAATTTACTCCTTAGATTAGCACTCTTCTAGCTAGCTATATGCTTTGTTCGGTTCATAATTTAGTTTTAATTTTAATTTTATTTCCAATCATTACCATACTTCTTCCTCCAATCATTACCCTATTTTTTCAATTATTACTTTCTTATCTCTCTCTGTCTCTTTTCGATCATTACCCTTATTTTCAATCATTACTCTATTTCTCTCTTTATCTACTACCAAAACTAAACTAAACTAAACTCTCAACCAAATACTATCTGTATCATTTGGACACAAACCCCTTAGAAAGTTCCAATGTTTTTCTACTACCTTTCCAGCAGCCAGACCAAGTTTAAAAGTAGATTCTCACTCTGCTGTTGTTGTACTTACAGTATCAAGTATATGATAAAATTAAGATGTGATGCAGAAGAATAGCCAACTACGGTTTTTTGTTTTTTTTTAATCTAGAGCTAGACTAACACATCTCACTACAAGATAAGAAGTTTGAATCTTCCCATTAATTTGCAAGTAGGCGTTATTCCCTTGCTATTTGTTGGGATTATTTTTTCTTCCCTTAACAGGGCTATTATTAATTAGTTGGACGCTTATAGGAACTGCAGACTTATAAATTTCCGATTCGACGTAATTCTGATACTTGTTTTCTCCCACCACTGGTTGTAATAATAATAATAATAATAATAAAAGACTGTGGGTTTTAATTCATGATTGAACATCTGCCGAATGTGAATAATTAATACTATATCTATTGGTGTCTTTGTTCACCTGCCTTAGGTTCTGTGCACATGGAGGGGTCGACTCCACTGCAGCCCCATTCTTATTATTAATTTAAAAAAGAATGGCCAGCACAAGGGTTTAATTGATAATTACGAGGTGAACTAATAATAATTAGATCCTATCATTAATCTAGCTCTTACGTGTGTTTCTTTGTCATTAAAGGGGTACAAGGAACCTAGCTAGCATCCTTTGTTGGATTCTGTTGTGAAATAATAATAGTATTATGATGAGTCCGATAATGATCAACAATTAATGTTTCATGTTTGTTGTTTCTGAAGTATAAACAATTACTAATTTTGAATTATAGTTTTGGTAGCTAGGATATAAACAAGTCCTACAGCAAGGATGTTAGGTCTGTGAAAGCCGGCCGGATTCGAATTTGATTTGCTATTTCGCTAGCTGCCTATGACGGGCTCGAAACGCAGTGGTGATGTAAACCTCACCATGGGTGTTATGTTAAATCCTGACGTAATATTCTAATTGATTTGGATTTGTGACTCCGTTTCGTTAGGCCTGATGATATAAACGTTGTAGGGTTATATTTCGTCGTACGCCGTTGATGTAATTTGTACACCATTTTCATTTGATAATATGGAGTACAAGTTTGAGTTGTGAATGTAACCAATTATTTATCCAAGACATAAATTTACCGCCCACAATTATTTCTATCGCTATAAGCTAAACATGTACAATCATCCATCGTCGTTCCACTCCCCAAATTAAAGCCTATAGTCTCCTTTTGGAGTACCATCACGTAATGCTTCAAGAGTCTTCATCACTGCATAGTCACGCAGACCTCCATACAGTGCAGTGATAGAGACCTCTAAAGCAATGCCGCTAAATAATCACGCCTGTGTGAAAATATACAGGGTTAAGGTCAAGTGATGGACTCATTGAATAAATACTTCCGGCCCCAGGGCAGAGGGACCGTACGCCCCATGGAAATTTTGAAAATTACAAAATGTCCTATGTAGTACAAATAGGGCAAATGTATGAAAGATACTTCGTAAAACCTTATCGTTACATCTCGAAACAAGTAATAAAACCTTTTTGATCATTTGAGTTCTAAATATTTTGATTCATGAATCCTCCCTCAAAAGAGGAAAACATCAATTGTCGATGACGCTTAACCCACCCAAGCCCATTCTTCCTAATTTTTTTGTCTAGTGCTTTTTTACTTATTTTTATTTTTCATCGTAATTTTAGAATTAATCATTCGTCTCGACGAAAGACATATATCAAAATATATAAAAATTTGAACCAAAGTTGAAAAAACTTCATATAATTAAGATGACAAAAATACCAGCTCCTGCTCTGAATTTTTTTGTCATTAGTGACTTTTTAAATCTTGGTCATAATTATTTTTTTTGCTTTTTAAACTTCTCTCATCGAGATAGATGATTAATCCAAAACACATAATGCAAATCTATTTTTTTTATTTATAGAAAATATGAATAAAAATGCCAAACTAAAGCACCAAAGATTTAACCAACAGAAGACCCCTCCAAAAAATTAGAGAAGACCTTTTTCAGTTAACAACCCATCAATTCACAAGTGTCTAGTTTTTTCTCTCCTTTATCTCCATAGCCATTATCGAAATTCAATTTGTACACATATCGTATGTGCCCGACCTCTAGTGTTTAGTTAATTATCCCTTAGCTATCTCATTTTCTAGAAGGCCTTAATGCGGTTGTTGCTAATTGACAAGAATATACACACACAGACATGCATGATGCTATTTAATATTACTTCTCTTTGGACCCGTCCAGAACATGTAGAGTAAAAGTACAACACAAAATAAAACAATCAATAAACAAAGCAAACTACAATTAATTAATGGGTATTAATCAATTTCATAAATGATTGGGAATCAATGAAATCACAGGTTTCTCTGTACATGTACAAGAGCCTTGCCTCAGGAGAGAGAGAGAGAGAGAGAGAGAGAGAGAGAGAGAGAGAGAGAGAGAGAGAGAGAGAGAGAGATTAACCAAGATAGTTGAGTAAAATGGACAATGGAACCAAGCACAACCCTCTCCTGTTCAGCTCTGTATATCCTTCAACAGTCATCTCGTTTCCTCCGTCCGTCGGAATTAATTCTGTACAACAATCAGAGCCACCTCCTTTCCCCTACAATTTATTTTGGACTAGATTTATCATTCCCCAAGACAATAGCTTTATTCTCATGGTTTGTAATTTTTTTTTTTTATTTTTTGTCGAAATATTTCAATATTCGAGATTAAGCATTCATGCATCTCAACAAGAAATAAAAATAAGTAAACAAATATGAGCCGAAGTTAGCAAAAAATATAGAAAAAATAAAAAATAATACTCAAAAATGTTTTTAAATTATTTTCCTCTTTTTGGAGCTTCTAATCTTTTTTTTACGTAAAACTAACAAAAGTGCAAAAATGAAAAAACAAGATTGGAAACTTTATTTTAGGAAAAAACAACTTAAATCATAATCGATGTGAAACAATTAGTAATTTTCCTGCATATCATTATTGTTATAAATACCTAACCCTACAATTTCTTTAGAGCTTCACACCGGATAATACAAATATATACATATGTATATTTATGTACATAATTATTGAATTGGCGGTAGATAATATGGATATTATATTGTAAGAACTTATGGGTATATATATATATATATATGCGAAGTCTACGAGAATATACATTAAAATTAGACCTCAATAATACCTTAACCACCCCAATACCAATAATAATAATACAAATAATAATAATAATAATAATAATAGTTGGTGGATGCTATATTCCAAATTAAGAAAAAAAAGAAAGAAAGAAGAAGAGTGAAACTTATTCAAACAAGTTCTTTACAGCAGAAATCAATCGCGACCGTCTAAAAGTATTCCGAACGGTCCGGATTTTAACTCTTCTCTGAAAAAGTTTTATTAACATCCGAAGCCTCCAAAACTCTTTTGGACAGTAGTGATTGACTCTGTAAACAAACTACTCATGGCTCTGCCGTTAAAAAAGATTTTCTCGATTCTCATACACCTCAACAACAATAACAAGGGGAGCTTACCAGAGAATTACTAATTTCAACTCCATTATTATCTTCTCTCTTTCTGGGATTGATGATATCCATCTCTTTCAAGCTACTAACCTGAAGGCCAACCCAAAAAAGGGGAAAAAAAAAACAGATGTGGAATATATAATTTTTTTTGAAAAACAAGAAAATAAAATAAAAAAAACTACGAACGGAATCACCAAGTTAGGTTAATTGGGCAGACCTTGGGGCTGTTAGCAGGAGAACTAGCGGTATCCTCCAAGGAATCATCACGGGAAATCTCTTCGGTTCTTGCAACTTTCTTGAAACTGGCTGTCTTGTGCATCGTCGTCACCGGCGGGCCGTCTTCCGTGACCGGATCACACGACAGGACTTGATTGCGATTCTCGGTTTTCGAAGGAGCGCAAGAAGCAGCATCGGAAACCAAAGAAGGGCTGCAAAAACTCTCCTGATCAGAGAAAGAAGCAGTGCTATGTTGATCTTCTCTGCTTCTCTGTGTTGCTAAGAAATCTTCAAAGTAAGACGTCCAGCCGCTCTCCTCTTGAGGTTCAGTATCTGTCGAAGCAATAATAGGGTTTGAGTTCTCCATCTAGAGAGAGAGAGAGAGAGAGAGAGAGGGAGATGGTGCAAGGGGCAGGGGGAAATTATCAAGAGAGAGAAATATATAACCGAAAGGTGTAGATTAAAGAATAGAGAAAAAGAAAAAGCCATAATCAATCCAACCCTTAAGGGTTAGCTTGGTCATAGTTTGAAACTTAAGAGTTTGTTTTCTTTTAAAATTTTAAAATCAAAATTTTTTGGATGCTATTAATTCATTTAGAATGTCATACAAAGTATATTTGTTTATCAAAAAAAAGTATTTGTTCCGATTTTAAATTAGGCTTCCATTGGCAGACGATGAATTTATAATCGAGTCAATTGATGTGCGTAAAAACTAGCCCGAACAACTGATTATTAAAAGGTAAAAAGGGTAAGCCTATGATGTAGAATCTTGGTGTGGGGCAGCGGAGTTGAGGAAGTTGAAATGATCGGCAGTTGCAACAGAAAGAAAAAGAAAAAGAAAAGAGGAGAGAGAGAGAGGGAGAGAGAGAACGTGCAGAGAAGAAAACAACATTTGATAATGGGAGGTTGACCTTTGTGGTTCCCGAATTGGATTTTTAACAACCCAAAACTAAAAGGCGGCCATTTTCTTTGTCAGCACTCACCCTCCAACCATTAGCATTGATGGAGTTTGGTTTTATTTTATTTTTTCAAAACACTCGAAACGTTTGGACGACTTTCCTCTTTTTTATTACTATTTATTAAGACAGGAGAGGGAGGTCATGCATAGGGATCGTCCCGTCCCATACATAGGAGAAGTTTTTGGGTGTACAACGGTTCCTCGTGGCGGTATCCGTCTGTTAATCAAGCTGTCAAAATTAACGTATTTTAGACGGTCTAAATTATTCTATCTCTCTCCCCTCACGCCCTTACCTGACCACTCTCTCTCTCTCCTCTTTTTTATCTTTCTCTCTAAAATTCAAATTGTTCGAAACATGTTTAGATGATCCGATTGTTGACGAGGTACCATTGTGTGGTACTCTACTAACACCCAAAAAATTTCTCCATACGTAGTGTCAGAGATTATTAGGTCTCTGAGAGTACCATAAATAATTAAGTCACATAAATAACGCCACGTGAAACACAGGACGCTGAATAATTAGTCAGACAGCACGGCAGACCGTAGCTCTAATTATTCAAATTTTGTCCCCCCTTTTTTTTTTATTGTGGAAGTATGTTTTTTGGTTGTAGCTTTGAGGCCCACTTCCGAAGAAAGCCTAACATATTTCCATTGGGCCTTGGATGGGCTGGGCTGGGCGCCCTCAAAAGCCCAAATAAATCTCATTAACTTCGGGAGACCGTGGCTTACACTTCTACTAATTGGAAACAAGAAGTTTAGAACCACAAATACAAACACTTACACACATACACTCACAAGGTGAAGTCCCACACACACTGCATGTGTGCAGTGTGTGTGAGACCCCACTCCTATTGTGAGCATGTGTGTAAGTGTTTGTAGCATTGTTGAATTGGAAAATGCTAGCTACCCCCTTTAGGGCCGTAGAAAATACGTAAAATGTGTATAATACTTGAGAGAAATGTATTGTATTGAACTTCTACAAATAACTCTTGGGGCCACCTCACCCCACGTATAAGCATGTGAAACAATTGTGAGTGGGGCAGTAGAGATTAGTCCGAGGTGCGGGCAAGCCGACCCAGGATTCCCTACCCTACATTACCAAAAAATAAATATTGCTAGGAACACAACACTCCACTATAACACCAACCACACTTACCTACATGGCACTGCATGATTGGTAATGCATGGGAGAAATTGAACGATTCTATATATGTTTAGAGCATATCACAAGTTGAATGTTGGAAAATTGAAGTCAATTTTTTTTTTCTTCTCAAATTCATATTGAACAAGGAAAGAACAATGTTGATGTTAGATTGGAGCTTAACTAAAAATTTGCAATTTGCCAATATGAGCTAATCTTGCTATCAATAACCAAGGTACAACCAAAAGTGATCATACAAACATGGATCAATGATTTTTCTTTCTTTGATAATGCAATAAAGCAAGGTGTCTAAGGTCATTCTTCTCTCACAACCGTTTTAGAGGGCTTGCATGTGGGTATGTAGAGGTGGCACAAAAACTTACTAGCAATAAGAGTTGAACTTGAGGCCTTAGGATGTATCAAATTCCCCTATGTGTCAAGCCTTGCCACCAGACCAACCCGTTGGGTAGGATTATTAAAACTCAATGGGGATCGATATATTAATCATGTTTTCTTGGTTAACTTAAAAGTTATTAGAAGTCAGGAAGTTAATTAAGATTTCATAATAATTCATCAATTTAGGTTAATGGTCATTCAATTAGGAGGCTAATGGACGACCATTTCATTCCGTTCATAAAATCATTATACCGAACCAAACACCACCTAAAGGTTTGTTTATTATCAAGTACTTAAGTTGAAGAAGTGTTTAAATTATTTCAAATCCCCCGAAGGGCAAACAGTCAAAACTTTGGGGTCACTGGAGGCCGTTTACCCAGCTGTTAACTTCAAAGCTCTATACTTAGTCAAGATGCATCTAACTTGGCCCAGACATCCAGTTATAAAAGAAAGAATATTTAAATTGCTTTATTCGTATGGTGTTGAAGCTGGTAATCCAGTCGCTGATAACTGGAGTGTAACCCGTATAGCAAGAATAGGAGATTAATAACTTGCATTGAGTTGGTCGCTAAATTAGACGAGTATCTTCTTTTATGTTCAATCAAATTTTTACTACTACTTTTATATATATATATATATATATAATAACACCTACAAATATTTTTCTTTGAGTTCATTAAGGCCTTGCTATATATTTCATGCCGCCATAATTATGCATGACAACAAATAAGTGACTTATTCTCTCAAGCTCAAATCTACTTGTATCGAATAATTAGGGATCGGGACAAAAGCAAAGAAGCTAGCGCTTGGTCATTCTGTCTTTGGGAGAAGAAATAATTCCATCTTATATCGAATCAACTTCAACGTAACAAATATATACTAAAAGCTTTTCGCTGTTGAATGAATCTCGACTTCTCTATTTAGCCATTTATAGTTCGTTTCCGCTAGCTAATACTTTAATGGCAACTTCTTTTTGTCTAAAAATTTCAAGTTATTTCCACTAATCTATAACCCCAACCCTAAATTGACCCTAAATTGCCCACAGAGGGGCTCAAACTTTAAGAGGTGAGTGGTAGGCGGGATGGTATATATTCGTATTTCAAAGGTTACTATTAAATTTTTTTTCAAAATTCTATACAGAGGCGAGTCTATATACTTTCATAGGAATTTTTGTTTTACATATAATAGTAGCTTTTCTTTTTCTTCTTGCAAGGACAACCGTCTCTACTGGTCCCTTTCTAGCTCCATCCCTGGTGACAGGCAACCAACTGCACTAGGCAGTGATTCCTAAGGGTTCCTAGCTTGGCTCCAAACTGCAGGTGTGGCGCTGCCATTTGCATGAGCGAGAAAGCAGCACTACAGCTACTGGGGCCTGGCGTACGTCCAGGGTGCAGCCCTAAGCAGCACTACTGGGGCCTGGCGTGCGTCCAGGGCGCATGAAGAACGCTTAAATGGTGGTGTTGTTCGTGTGCTTTCTGTCGGCTTTACGACTTTCTGGTTATAAAAAACTCCATTCCTTCTCCTGTCGATGGATGTACTAATCTTTCCATAAACCTCGAGACACAGGGCTTCTACAGGAAAGTCATTCCGATCCATTATATACAATCTTTGGCTTATATATAGAGAAAAAAACAAGAAAATGTCAGTTGAAGCACTCCAAAAAAAGGCACGGAAATGTCTTTTTTTGTCAGAATACTCCACGTACAATTTTAGCTCCCTTAGATTCTCCGGACAAAGCACGGGAAATTTCATTGGGGACGATCAAGTTTTTCGATCCCTGCAGAAACTTGAAGAGCATTTTTGAGATTTTTGAACTGATATTCATGGGTTCAATGTGACGATGGACGGCCAATGCACAAGATGAGACTTTTACGTGCAATTGTGGAGCGACTTTTTTGCAACAAGATGCAAGAGTGGGAAACTCAACAAGATGGTCGAGAAACTAAATACATACAAGATCACAAATGTGGATTAATTGCTCATGGCTAAATATCAGTTGAGTTGAGGCCAATGGGCTCTAGTTTAGTTGGCATCTCCGGGTCCTAATCTCCATGTGGTAGGCCATGGTTCTAGTCCCATCGTGAGTGTTTGGAAATCAAGGCTATGTCTGAAACCCTTCGTGAACTAATGCAATTATTCAATAGTCAACGACACATTCTTGTGGGGTCCATATACTTAGTGGTAGACATTACAAAAATATGTGATTGTGAAGTGGTCCGGAGTAATACAACGTGGTGCTACTGAACGACTCAACTTTTGTGGGACAAAGTGATGGATCCCATATCGAAATCTATGCACAAATCGTTTGTATGGACGGACTTTTTGAATTTATAAGAGTATTTGTGAAGATCTAGAACTTTCAAGTGACATGCGAGACAAAAATTGTCACAAGTTCCCTGTTTGACTTTCACCGCTAGCAAAAATTCTTGGGCCTTAGAAGTTTGACCGGTCTTTAATTTCAAAGCTCAAAAATTAGTTGAGGTATTTGTAAAATGACCCAGATGCCCGATAATCAAAAACAAAAATTAGGCTTTAATTTGTATTCTTAACATTGATGCAGAATTATCCGAAGTTCACAACAAATAAAAAGACTGACAAAATAAATAAGTTAGGTTGAAATGTAAGTTGGTCGGTTCAAAAAAAATGTAAGTTGGTGGTGCTTTTTCATAAAGAAAATGCCACGGGGATCGCCGTAAAAAAAAAGAAAGAAAAGAAAACGCTACGGGAGATCGCTGTTTCATTGAGACTTATAAAATGAACCGACTCGAATATTCGAAATAGGATTGTGCAAACCCGAGGGCGTCCTGTGCAGGGTGCATATCTTCTCACATAAAAATAAAAATCACACGAGGAGAGATTACGCGAGGGAGTCACGTGAGAGGATCCTAATCCATCCATGAAGTTATATATATAATCTCTTATAGCCAGCCTAGCTAGAGATAAGATTCTTTTTGTCTTTCATGCTTTTTGTTCTACTTTCGTAACGGCTGTGCATTGTCAAACGTAATCTGGGCGATATATTACACAACCAAATTGGATTCGACTAAATTTAAAGATCATTTATTTTTCGTCTTCCTTTAAATTTTAAACTGAAGATGGCGTTTTGCATGCATGTTTATGCCGTGTTGTTATATAAGGCCGGGCTCATTTGTCCCACTACTCTCACATCTCTCAATGGGGCGTGTTGTGGATGTAGCACAATCTTTTTTGTTGGGTTCGACGGATAGGGTTGGTCCGGATAAGTTTACGGGCGCCTCGACTAATCTTCTCCGGCCTGGTCCGGTCAAAGGATTGACGTATAGAGGATTTAAAAGAAATTACTTTCTGCGCCCTAATCCCAACAACCCAATCCAATCCAATCCTTCTTTTTCTTTTTCTTTTTTTAAACGGAGGAACAACTCTACAGTCAAAGCCATTAAATAGACCCTACTGTGCAATTCAAATCTCTGAGGGAGAGCTAGTGCAGCCACACCCGTCACGGTCCCCTACTTACTGCAAGGTACTCACCCTATGGAAAATCGAACTCAAGACCTTGAGGAATACTCTTAAAATATACTAGTTTTTTTTTTATTCAGTTAGAATAGAATTGAGACAAGTAAATTAGGACGGATGGAGTATTATAGCTTAGCCATTCGTTTTTGTCATAACATAACATATGTACATGCCCCAATAACGTAAATATATCGTATAATTCTCTAATTGACTTTAAACTTTTGCATGAACGATTAACTTGATGACAATTCCATCAAATGAATGACGTGATCAAATTATGGGACTCAGGTGACCACGCCCCATTGGATCACAAAAAACTAAGATAAGAACAATCAAATCATCATGATCTGATCGAACATGGACTGCATCCACAATACTATATATGTTTGTTATTTCGCCAAGACTATACTATTTTTTATGAAGTGTAAATATATGGCATATGCTATTCGCCAAGACTATACCAAATTTTTTTTTTATCCGCACCACAAAATTGCATTTCAAGAAAGTCTTTCGTTTTACAACGGATTCCATCCAAATACAATAAAATGAAAAATACAGCCAGAACGTGCAACACTTAGAAAAACAAGAAACACGATGAGGACAGACTAATGCCAGAATCCAAATGCGAGTCTAATGCTCTTTTCACATTGAAAATAAGGTTCGGAGAACCCGAGGGGTTGTCTCAATTGATTAAGGCTTGGGGTTTACTCCCCAGGCCCCCAATTTGAGACCCCTAAAGGGCCACTCCATGGGCTCCCATAGAACGTTTCATAGGTTAGTGGAGGGCCATAGAGATTTAGTCTCGTGGTACTCATAAGTTGGCTCGAAAACACTCTACGTTATTTTAAAAAACAAGAGGGGTGGGGGGGGGTGGTTCGGGCCTTCGGGGTACCTAGAGTTTGCGATGACGACAAACAAGGTTCGTCTGCTATAGAGAACATGTCATACTTCGGATCACCATTTCACTATTCATACTTTTGTGGTAACAAAAGAACAAAACATGGGCACTTTTCAAACAGAGAAAAAATGAAAGCAAACAAAGTTTAGATTCTAAAAAAAAAAAACACAAGAGGAAAAAATAGGCTAAAAATGAAAAAGAAGAGAAAATGCAGAAATAGTCAAAGGTTGAGATAATATTATTGCCACGTAAGAAAATCTGGTTTGTGGGGATTCCCATTTGCATGACAGCCCAGTGTCTTGCTTGCATGTTGTGGGATTAATTACTTAATGCATTAATGTATTAAGAACCAATTAGTAAATGCTTTAGGATTAATTACGGTTACGATTCTCTGTTCTTCCTCCCACCAATTTTATTTTATTTTTCCTTTTTTTATTTTTTGCATGTCAAGCGAAAATACAAACGAAAGTATAATAATCAAGATTAATTTGGAAGGCCTCGTTGATCGAATCACAACATATGAATATTTGTAATTATGTCGTGGTGGAGTATTCAAAATTTTAACAAGTAGGTCCTTCTTGCTATACATTTTTTTTTTTTAAAAGTAAAGAAGGATTTCATTTATCATCAGAATGTCCTGTTTGACGTAATTCAAGTTATCTCCTAATGGCTTATGTCTTGTTTGACGTAATTCAAATACTTACATTATTCTACACTATAACCTTGTAATAATAATAAAAAAAAACGAACAGACGAACTTGAATCACCTTAGATTCATATTAATTATTTGCTTTCGGATTCATGACTTATGTTCAAATGTTCATAATATTAGGGTAAAAAGGTCATAATATGAAGACATAAACTTATTATAATTATTATAACACGCACACACACATACGAACATAACTAATTGATGGTTGATATATGAATATAGGTGCAAATGTTAGGAATTCATAGACTAAATCATGAATAAGGAGCTGATGGGATGCAATTATTTAAAATACATTGGAGGGATATTTGGACTGAAATCCATAACAAAGAAATATGTCAACTTATTTTCTTCAGTTAAGTTTTGTAGAACATAATCCCATCTCATTCGTGGAATTATTATGGTAATTTTCTAGCAAAAAAATAAATAAATGAGAAGGATGTGTGCAAGTATGCCAGGCCCTTCTCATTGTAGAACTGGTATTCGATCTCAAATACAATTGATATCAAATACTAAGGAAACGCAAAGCAACTTTGAGAAATGCTACAATACATACCCTTATTTAGATTTGTGCTGTCTTTTTTGAATTCATAACGTTTTGCATTGAAAGTCATATCATTGTGTATAAAATTGATGGCATTTGTATAAAGGCTAATAATAGACATACCATTCGTTTAGCATCTAGATAAAAATGAATAACATAAAAAGTTATGAATTTGAAATTATTAATATGAATTCAAAATCAAAATGTTATGAATTGCTGTCAAAGACTTGTGAATTCAAGACTGATATTACAAACTCTCATGAAAAATGTTATGAATTCAAAGGAAGCATACCAAACCAATCCAAATAACAGTGTGCATATATTATAGCATTTCCCTAATGTGAATTTTTAGTTTCACATCGTACATATATATTAATAAACTTCCTAGGTTTATAAAAATGATGTGGTTCGTGATTATTTTTGCACAGCAATTGTGATTAGATTCTCGGCGTTCAGTTTTGGGTACTTTGAGCATGTCACATACTTATTAGTTATGAACCCTATAGTTATGAGCGCTTTTTATGTTTGTTTACATTTTTGTTCTTGACTTGTATAATGTTCAACTCCAAACTACGTTGTTGTTGACTTGATTTGTTCTCGCTTTTCCCAAATTAGAATGTCGTATGTTGTACTCTGTCCATATAATTTGTCGTTAGGTAAATAAATTAACACGACTAATTTCCCAATCAGATAATTTTTTGTCGGCAGAACAACATGTTTAATGTAGTATTATCTGTCGGCAGAATTTGTTTCACTAGTCATTTTACTACTTGTTTGTGACAACACTATTAATTTCCTTTCATAAGTTTTTTTTAACTATAGGTTGTGTTTGTCCATTCATACCGTTTTTACCATGTTGCGAAAATTCGAAAAACCTAACCCTTATGGACATAACTAACAACCGCCAAAATCGACATAAAATAATTTTCATTTTTGTCCACCAAATTATTCAACAACTTAGCAACTTCTGCGATAACGGTAGTAATATTTAGAGTATGCAATATATATGTTTCATCATTTTGTCAAATCAAAGCAAAGACACAACTTATTAATTGTGAAGCTTTTGCATTTTATAATTAGTCACCAAATATTAGTAGCATAAACCCTTACCAATTCAGACAACTTCAGTAAATTGACACTACTAATGTTCAGCCTCTAAGATTAATGGAATTTCTCTCATGCAGATAAACTATAAAGTAGTTCCAATTATTTATGCAAAGCGTTGCTGCTTAATTATGCCCCATTAATTATTTAGTCACGTAAATGTTGTGTGCTCCCTTCTTCCTAAATTATACTCCATGTTTTGTTAGAGAATTTTTTCATGAATTGTTGAAACATTCAAATTTTCATCTCCAATTCTTTTCTTGCCATTGTCTTCTTCTTCTTCTTTTTTTTTTTTTGCCAGCATAGCATGTTTAAGACTCGTATCCGCCGGCCTTTTCATACACTGTATATTCCATCTCCAACGTAATGGTAGCCGAGAAATATGTGATCCAATTTTCTGTTGGATGGTCTTTCTCATCTTCCTTTTGTTTTGTTTTATTTGGCTTCTGTTTTTTCTGCTCTGTAAGCGTTTATTGCTTATTGAGCGCTCTCTCGATGTAGCCCTTTCGAGCCAATAAAGTCTTTGTTTTGCTGACCAAAAAAAAAATATGGCCACATATTTGGTAAGCCAACCTTTTCGAGATTTGGACTTTACGAACTTTCTAAACTTCGTAATACTCGCACGCGTTGTCTTTTTTTTTTTTTTGGCCAGCGTAGCATTTTTAGACTCGTATCCACCGGCCTTTTCATGCGCTGTATATTCTATCTCCAATATAATGGTAGCCGGGAAATACGGCCACATAATAGGAAAGCCGGCTTTTTCGGGATACAGACTTTACGAACTTTCCAAACTTCGACGAATCCAAATCCTATCATCGAAATACCCTATCTTATCTCTAGGATTAAATGACTTTCCAAAATTTTGCCTTCACTATACTCTTCTATTTGGATTCAACATATACATGTTGGTCCACTCAATTCCTTGAGGAAAAAAAAAACACCTTTTTTTTTAACGGCAAAGGGAAAAAAAAATTAAATTTTGAAAAAAAAAATCAATAAAAACACTTATGCCTTGTTATCTTTATAATTCAAAAAATCCCTCTAAATTCTTTCTACTTCCAACATTTCTCTTTCTATCTCTCTCCATTTATTTCCCCTACTATTTTTCAAAAAAAATTTCAAACACTAATCCAAACATAACATTAAACTGTGAAAACCAAGTACCCCTTTGTCTCTCTCTCTCTCTAGAAGGCAATTACAGCTCCCGGCCATTAATGCTGTGTTTGGCCAGAATTTTCGATTTGCTTCTCCAACTTTTTCTTTTACAAACCTATTTTTCCATTGCTTTTTCTCGCTCTTGATTCTCTCTCTCTCTCTCTCTCCTCTCCTCTCCTCTTATCCTCCCTGGCGTAAATAACAGTGTGTGTCGCTTTCTCTCTCATCTTCATCTCTCTATCTCTACACACTCGGCTGCTTCTATATAAACACCCCCAGGCCCCCCCTCCCCACGACTACCCACATTTCCATTTCTTTAATCTCTCTCTCTAGAACATAGAGATTATCAAGTCTTCCCGTTCAAGTAGGTATATAGCTGGTCTAAGAATTTTTAGCTCTGGCACATTCTTCCTCTCTTTCTTCTTCTTCTTTTTTTTTTTCACTTCTTTCAGTGGTTTCATTAGCTTGAAAATCTGATATATAGATATATATTTATTTATTGAGCACACATATTTCCACCATCCTTTTATACTTAATTTCATGCTCTTTCTAGTGAAAAACTAGATCGGGTAATCGATTCACATTTAAAAGATAACGAATGCGAATAAATTTTTGTACGTACATTCCCCTATTAGGTGGATAAAATCGGACTCCAAATACGGCTCATTTCATGACGACGAAAAAAGAAAAAGAAAAAACGACTCGTTTTCAATGTAAATGATTTAGCCCAATCTTTTGTCTTTCTTTTTCTATTTCTGAAAAAAAAAAAAAAAAAAGAGGAACCCTTTTAGTATATTTTCAGCTTCAGTGAAAAACTAGCCAGCTCTAGTTTTCTTTTGTTATTTGTCTTTAGACATCCTAGATATATGTCTGAGACACAAAGTTAATCCCATGAGAAGAAGAGAAAAGATGGCACATTTATGTAATCTTTCGTATCTTTCGCATACAAGTTATACATGTATGTGAATGTGAACAGGAACGGAGCCAGGAAACATGATTCCAGCGAGGAAGATGGTAACGAGAAGCAGCATGGCAGGATTGATCGCATCTTCTTCCCGTGGTCTTGCCTTTGGACAGGTGTTTTTTAAAATCATAATCTTTCACACACCGAATTGTTAAATTACGTGTTCCTTTGGATCTTTCATTCGTCTGTTTTAGTCAACTCTCCTTTTATATGATCATTTCCACCGGTTTCATGGAAAAAGTGAAACATCAATAAAGTCAGACGAAAGATAAAAACAAAATAAAAATCGAGTAAGATTACTATCATTGGTTTTGTCCATTTTAGAGAATGTGATACATTAATCTAAGAACTTCACCTAAAACAAGTGGAAAATCACGCGTGAGCGTGTGAAACAGTTGTGATACGGATTAATTCAAAATATGTGCAAGTTGACCCGGCCCGGAACCGCTGCATTACCTAGAAAAAAACAAGTGGAAAATTTTTGTTTTGTTTTGTTTTGTTTTGTTTTTGTTTTTTTTTGGACTAAGGTGACTTGGTGGTAGGAAAAGTCGATCAATTTCTTTTTCTTTTTCAAATATAATCCTTGTCGATATTGGAAAATAAATAAAGCTCATGTGGTCTTCTGGAGAGATTTCAGTTAAACAAATTGGTCAACTCATTTTCAACGTGGGTTATATATAGAGCCTTTCACTCTCCACTGAATTTGTTTCCGTTACTGAATTTGTGGGTTTGATAACGGATTCAGATTAGCTCTTCTTTCCTTACATCTCAGTCCTAAATCGAACATAGACACTGTCTCTCCAACTATTTAGACGTACGGTTTACTTATCGAGATTAAATTCTTTCCACCAGCGGGTTTTCTGCTGCCGCCAATCGTAGACCCCACCATGCATTTATTATTATAATTTGAACCGCTCATCTTGTAGGCCCTTAGTGTAGCATGTTCAAGCAAAAAAAACCAGCTTGATTGGATATCGATAGACCAATCAAAAGTTGAATTTCAGTTTATAAAAATGGACGATCTAATCTTGTCAAGTTAAAGTGTCCATGACCATCCATTTTATAAATTTAAATTTAAATTTTGATATGCTTATCGATGTCCGGTGAAATTAATTTTTTGAATGAGAATACTACTCTGAACAGTTCAGATCGGCAAATAACACACCGTGGGGCCCAAAATGATGGTGATGGAAAACCCATAATTTACTCCACTGGTAGAAGGAATTTAATCTCTTATTTATTTATTTTTATAACCGGATGTCTAGCCCAACTTATACATACCTCGACTAATTTCTGTGGCCCTGAAGTTAAAGATCGGGCGTAAACCGGCCTTGACACCTGGTTATCAAAAAATAATAATGAGAATAAATCCTCTGCTCCTATATACCACCTTTTTTACAAAAAATAAAATAAAAAAATACACCACCTTTTTTCAAAGGTATTTCTAATGCCAAAATTATTTTTATTTGTGAAAGGTGAGGGTTCGATTCTTGCAAGAAGTGCGAGCGTTTGGTGTGATGGTTGATGGCCTTTGGGCTTATCCCACCCGTATGCTGCTTAGCAGTACTCCTTTCCCATCCCCTTAGGAGTATGCTAGACCCATCTATCAAGTGGAAAAAAAAAAAAAAAAAACTTTGGTGTTAGACATGCATGTAACATTTGATTTGCTATTTTCTATGTGCCCAAAAGAACTTAAGTTTAGGGGTAATGTTTTTATGTTGTTTGTTAGATAGTATAAGAGATCTTAACAAAAAAGTGTTATTCTAGTCATCTAAAAAGTGAGGGAACACTAGCAAATTATTTTTATTTATTTATAGAAAATTAGAGTCGTTCATTTATTATGGTTTAATTTTGCAATTAAATTTTGTAAAACATCATGGTAGTTCATTTTGTAAGGTGTAATGTCCAAATTTTTTAAAGAGAAAACCAGTCTTTCATTTTGTAAGGCTTAATTTTTTTCAATCCTTTTTTGTAACAAATTAACTCCTTTTCATATTTGTAAGTGCTCGATCAAAACTGGAAATCGACACTTCCCTGGGTTTCAAATTTTAGTTCGGAACTCCCAACAAAAAAATGACTAAATAATTTAACAAGGTATTTACTAATATCTGATTGAGTTACTTTTTGCAAAATGGTTAAAACCTCAAACTTCCAAAAATAAAAAGTGGTTGTGATGATCGAGGTGGGATTTACTGGGTTTTAAAGGAGCTCATTGCTATTTTTGAGGATAACATAAACTTCATTGATGGAGTAAGAGCATCCACAATGGGAATAATTAAAATGTATTACGTTAGCATTTGATTATTCATTTAATTTATAATCAAACTTAACAACCTCTACCTCCACATTGGTTATTTTTCCATCCCTAAAAAAAAAAAAACTCTCACAATACACAATGCACATATGTCTAATCGCAAACGAATTCCAATCACGCATTCGACCACACCAAATTATTCGTCTCGATAAGATGATTCCAATATGGGATGTTTTTGAGTTATTGAGTTTGGTTATTGATAAAAGTTGTTAAGTTTGGTTATGAAATGGGTAGAATTTGGTTATTTACTAAAAGACTTGTAACTTTGCTTATTACAACCCAAGAGTCAGAAGTGGTGGATTCAATTAAAACGAGAGTAGCCATGTGGATGAAGGTTAAGTTTAACATCAAGATCTACACGGTGGAGGATTTCAAAGGTTATTTGGATGAGATTCGAAAAGTGAAGGTGTTGTTTGGTGCTCTATCCAACTTTGGTTGGATATTTTCTATGGTATTAGTTCTATGTAATGTTTGCTTCCCCCTCGATGTACCCCTTCGAGTTTAATAAAAGTTCCTTTTGCAGAGAAAATTTTTTTTTTGCTTATTACAATGTAGAGTATTATTGTTAAGTTTGCTTATCTACGTTCATTTGCTTATTACAAAGGGGATGCTCTAATAACCAAGATAATACAAAATAGCGACCTCTTTTAGGGCAGCTGTAGCAAAGGTTTGGCAAAGTTAGGAAGTGAAAAAGGAAGCTCTCGTATGGGATACAGGATGCCTAATGAAGGGATCCGGGGATTCTATAGGGCGAGTTGCCTTACTGGGGTATAGTGCATCACGCCCCCTCATGAGATGCCATAATTTTGATGCTAAATGTTGAGCATTTTGTCGAACGGAACGACAATGGGGATGCTCTAATAACCAATGTAATACAAAATAGCGACCTCTTTTAGGGCAGCTGTAGCAAAGGTTCGGCAAAGTTAGGAAGTGAAAAAGGAAGCTCTTGTATGGAATACGGGATGCCTAGTGAGAGGATCCGGGGATTCTATAGGGCGAGTTGCCGTACAAGGGTATAGTGCATCACACCCCCTCATGAGATGCCATAATTTTGGTGCTAAATGTAGAGCATTTTGTCGCAAATTTTTTTTTTGGTCTCGGCCGCCCTTCGATTTGCCTTAGAGAAATGCAATGCTGTGTGAGGCATCATATGAATACGAGTGGAACAAATGGAACAAATTTTACATGGTCACATACAATGTTCTAAAAGGAGCTAGTCGGGCGGCGACCCACCGCCTAGCACCTAGGCCGCCTTGGCGCCCTCCTTGCAATTAAGTTTTTTTTTTTTTTTTGAGAGTCCTGACCCTAGGCACCCTAGGCGCCCGCCTAGCCCCGCCGAGCACCTAAACAAACCGCCTAGGGAAAGTCGTGGCGGCAACCCGCCGCCTAGGCCACCTTTTAGAACACTGTCTACATATTCTACTAGTTTGAGTGTTTTTACGTGTGAGTAGGTTCCTTGATACGTTACATACGTAGAACTATAATTGCGCTACTTGAGGATTTTGGCAAATCTTGAATTTCTGCAATGTAACATTCGCAAGAATTCAAGAGTTGTGTAGTGATTTTTACATAGAATGCTGATGGTTCAAGGACATGTTGCAGCAGCCTAACATGATGGACGGCCAGTTTAACTCTCTTCACATAGGCCAAGGCACAGAAGAAAACCGCGTCGAAAGGAACAGAGACGATGAATTTGACAGCCTATCCGGAAGCGAAAACTGCCCGGAGGGTGGCTCCGATGTTGATGATGATCCAGAAGACAGCAACGGCCGGAAGAACAAGAAGAAAAGGCGCTATCACCGCCACTCCCAGCATCAGATCCAAACAATGGAAGCGTGAGCCATTTTCTGTTCAGAAGCAGTACTATTGCATATCACTCTTTTTTAGAAACTATATTCGAGAACATAAAAAAGATCAAAAAAAAAAAACTCAATCTTGTTGCATGTGTCATTTTATTTCAACAATATTTTCTATAAATTGGGTATTTCGGTAAAAATTCGTCATCCTAGGATACTAAATTCTGAAAACAGCAACCAAACTACACTATGCTAATGCTTTCTTACTTTCTTGAATGTTCTTTGTTACCCTTTATTTTTAGACCCGGCTTCTCTGCAGCCAACTGCAGAGAAGGCTGTGCAATTCAATCCGAGCTGTTCATATTGACAATCAATGATTCAGATTTGTTAAATCTTTTACAGGTAAAAGTTTTTAAATACCGGAAAAATATTGAAAACAAATCTGAACCATTAAAAACACTATCTGACGGTTGCGATCACTCGGACCGCACCTCATGGGTCACTGACAAGCCATATATTCTTATTTTTGGCTGTATGTTGAAAATATCGTGTTCATTCGGATTCGGGTACTAAGATAAACATGTTTTTACCTGTCAACTGACATTGTTTGTTCTGTTTCTGTTTCTGTCGGTTGGGGCCCCAGATTCTTCAAAGAGTGTCCACACCCAGATGACAAGCAAAGGAGGGAACTTGGGCTTGAATTGGGGTTGAAGCCTTTGCAAATCAAGTTTTGGTTCCAAAACAAGCGCACCCAATTGAAGGTCAAACGCTTTCAACTTGTTACTCTCAAATAAATAAATAATGAACTTTTGTCACACCCCCATTTTCTCCAAATACACTCTTTTTAATTTATTGATAGGTGAATTTTTTTTTCCCATTTTATTTACATGATTTAGAGTATGTTTCAATTGCTTAAATGTATCAATATATAATAGAGTGTTTTTGCAACTTAGAAGAAGGCAATTCGAGAAAAAAGAAGTGCTAGCCTAAAGTTATGTTTTAGGAAAATGAAGATAACCCATTTGAAAATAAACGAACACGTACTAAAGAAAAGTGACATTGTAATTTTTAGCTCTTTTTTAATGTTTAATAAACTTTTTAAGTCCGATATACTTGCTTTTTAATTTCATAAAACCCATTCTAAAAAAAGTAAAACTTGTTTGCAAATTTTATTTAGCCCTTTTAGCTTTAATAAAAGATTTTAAATACTATATTCTATAGCTTTTTTTCATTTCGAGATGAATTGAACAATTAATCCAAAAAAAAAAAGATGAAAGTCCAAAGAAAAAATAAAGGAGATTTCTTTAGATGGAGAAATACAAAAAATTGTTAACAAAATGAAAGAATTGTCTAACCAAGCTAGAGGGTCTTGCTTTAGAGAGACCAGTCAGTACCTCTAGTCGTACCGCCCAGTAGTGCCCAGACCCTTTTTCTATCCCATATTGAATTGGGATCTATGCACTTCTGTCATGGCCGGTGGTGCCCCAAGAAATTTTCCCTTAGCTTCAACCCAACCCTGTCTTTTTACTCTGATTTTTCATTTCTTTTCTTTGTAAACTTGTGTGAGTACTAATTAATGAACTAGTTAGTATGTATGTAATGGTGAGTAGATGCAACATGAGAGGCATGAGAACTCGCAGCTTCGACTGGAGAACGAAAGGCTCAGGATCGACAACATGAGGTACAAGGAGGCTCTCAACAATGCCTCTTGCCCTGCTTGCGGAGGCCCCACTGCTCTAGCGGAATTGTCTTTCGAGGAACATCAGCTCCGCATCGAGAACTCTCGTTTGAGAGACGAGGTATCATCGCTATCTCTTTCTCTTTTTTTTGGTGCAACGGAAATTCATTAAACTTACAGAGTTATAGCCTTACACAACCGAATCGTGAGGATTAAGTATCTAGTTTTGAAGTACACGACAGTCGTAAGCCTGGAGGTGGCTAGCCCCCGGGTAATCATCGCGACTAAACAGCATGGTAGCAGCCGGAATTTCATAAGTATATATAACCACCAATTTCTCCTCTTGCTCCACCCCAAGTGGAGCGAGATTGTCCGCGCTTTGGTTTTCCATAGTCGGTAGACATGAGTAATGTAGGCCAGTGCTGGATAGGATCAGTACTTTGAGTCCTCAATCAGAGCTGCAAATTGGTGCTCGCGGGTAGCAGGAGCCCCATTGATGAGATTGACAGCATCAAGAGAATCTGATTCTATCTTGACATTCAGAATTCCCTTCTCCATGACGATAGTGAGGCCACGGTAGATCGCCCAGAGTTCGGATTCTAGACTGGACCTGCAAGTCAGTTTGACATAAGAGCCCAACTTCCAAGCTCCTGTTCAATCCAGGAAGAGACATCCAAAACCTGCTTTATTATCGACCTCTAAAAGTTAACTACAATAAACATCAATCTACTACTAGTACTATTTTGTCCTTTCTACATTTTTTTATATGTCCGGGTCAGCTGGCACACGCCTCGACTAATTTCGGGAGTCTAAAGTTAACAATGGGAAAAACCCTCCAATGGCCCCAAGATTTGGAATCTTTTGGTCATCATGGAATTCGAACATACGACCTCATGAAGGACAATTACTTATTTGCTTTCTTTTGCCCACTTGACCAAATCCCAAGGCGTTTGTTCTTTCTACCGTTACCATTTAGTAGTAGTAGTTCTCAAAGTGATTATTTTGAGAAACATTTATGCAGTATATACAAAAATTAAGAATCTGCACCTGTGCTGCTATGTTTTTTGTTTCCATTGTTTCTAGGTGGAAAAGATTGCAGCCATGGCAGCTCAGTACACCGGCAAGCCTATGCTAAACTTCACTATGGATTCGCCACCAGTCAATGAGCAAGGTGTTGGAGGGGAGCTACCATATGGAGCAGGGGACATATTTAGTTCAACTGGTGGACCAACTGGATATCAGGTGGACAAGCAGCTGATACTTGAACTTGCTGGTGTAGCCATGGAAGAGTTGATCAGAATGGCCCGAATTGGTGAACCGCTTTGGGTCCCTGGCATCGACAACAGCAGCTGCGGTTTTGTGCTGAATGAAGAAGAGTACTTCAGGGCATTTTCCGGTGGTTTTGGGCGTAGACTTCCGGCTCTCAAATCTGAAGCATCACGTGCGATTGGCATTGTCATGATGAGCCCCAGTAACCTTGCTGAAATTCTCATGGATGTGGTAAGACTCATATACATGGATAAATTTATCAGAAAACGATTTGCCGCCATATCTTTTTATATGAAACCTGGAAAAGATGGTAAGCTATGTTACATGGATGATCAATCATTCGAGATGAATGCACGAAATTGACAAAAAGATCAAAGACCATTTAAGTAAGAAAATAGAAATTTTGATGTTAATGTTATGGATGCTACCGCAGAAAGTTAATCTAAAATTATGTGACAACGTCGTTTTTAGAATGCTACGGCATGTTGACCTTTTTTCGGTACTATCTAATTTAGTACTGTACCACTAGACAGTTACTAGAGGTTTAGTACTCACCTTCGTTGATGATTATTAGAATCAATGGTCGACTGTGTTTGCTGAGATCGTCGCAAGAGCCACGATCCTCGAAGTTCTATCATCAAGAGTAGGAGGAAACTGCGATGGATCCATGCAAGTGGTAAGTACACGGAGCTTCATTTATCATGTTGTTACCATTGCCAAACCATTCCATATACTCAACCTTTGATTTGATTTCCAGATGAGTGCTGAATTCCAAGTGCTTTCGCCAGTTGTCCCAAATCGGGAGACCTCTTTTGTGAGGTACTGCAAGCACCATGTTGATGGGAGTTGGGCGGTGGTGGACTTCTCTCCGGACAGTTTGCACCCTGCTGCATTAGCGAGATGCCGAAGAAGGCCATCTGGATGTTTAATTCAGGAAATGCCCAATGGATACTCAAAGGTGAAGTATATTGAATTAATGTCATCGCAGGGTAACAGTAAGATAACCCTATTGGCTAATAAACAGGGAGGATTCCTTGGTAAATCGGGCGAAAATTTCTGCATCAACTTTCCTTTTGTACAGCTAATACCACCTTACACAATTAGTACTGAACATTGACTCTCTCTGTGTTCCTCAAATGTTGCAGGTTACATGGGTAGAACATGTTGAAGTGGACGACGGAGGCACTCATAACATCTACAGGCCGCTAGTCAACTCTGGCCTTGCATTCGGGGCTAAACGCTGGACTTCTACTCTTGAAAGGCAAAGCGAGCGCTTTGCCAGCGCCATGGCAACAAACGTTCCCCCTAACGATATCTCTAATACCGGTGATCATACGTTTCTACCTAGCACAAGAAAAATAGTACCATCGCAAGATGTCCTTCGTTCGAGTTGATTTTGGTTGGCTCAAATTTTTTATTCTGGTTTGGTTGATACTGCAGGAGGAAGGAGGAGCGTGCTGAAGCTGGCGGAGCGAATGGTGATAAGCTTCTGCGGTGGTGTTGGTGCCTCCACTGGTCAGACGTGGACGGCGCTGTCAGGAAGCGGAGCCGATGACGTGAGGGTTATGACACAAAAGAGCGTAAATAATCCGGGCCGCCCTTCCGGAGTTGTTATTAGTGCCGCGACTTCATTCTGGCTCCCGGTTGCACCCAAGAGAGTGTTTGGTTTTCTTCGCAATGAGAGCTTTCGAACCGAGGTATCTCAAAATAAAGTACAAATGTTTCTTCAGTATGACACTATTAAGGATGGTGCAAATTCAATGAACTAATTGCTTGGTTTTCTAAGTATGAAATGTGTTAAGAATTGATGTTGAAACCCAGAACTGATCACCCCTTGATGCCTGTTTGCCACAGTGGGACATCCTTTGTAATGGTGGTGTGGTTGAAGAAATAGCACACGTCTCCAATGGCCGAGAAATCGGCAACTGTGTATCGCTCATTCGAGTAAATGTAAGTTGTAGGTTCTGTTTTATCGTCTGTCCAATTCTTATTTTTTCCTTTCGAAAACATGAATGATTCAAGCATTGGAGTAATCCATGCATTCGTATCATCTTAGGGCGTCGATGGAGACCAAAGCAACATGCTGATAATTCAAGAAAGTTGCTGTGATCCGACTGGCTCCTTTGTCGTCTATGCCCCCGTCGATGTTCAGGCCATCGAAATGGTATTGGGTGGGGGAGATCCAGACTATGTGGCTCTTCTGCCGTCGGGATTTTCCATACTACCAGATGGACCACCAAACCAACAAGGAGGCGGCACTGGTGGAGCTGGTGGCTCCGGTGGAACTCTTATAACAGCCGCGTTCCAGATCTTGGTTGATTCTGCTCCGGATGCAAAACTCGCCCTTGGAACAGTCACGACTGTCAACAACCTCATCACTTGCACTGTGGAGCGGCTTAAGGCTGCAGTGGGAAGCAGACTTGCTTGACTAGGCAATGCCTAAAATGTGAGTAAATTCATCTGTCAATTGTGAAATACTCTGTATGGCATATTCATTATAAGTCTTCTAGTTCAGCTAATTTTCAATTAGTATTCCAACCTGGATGCATCTAAAAGGTGAGTTAAGTAAGAGATATTTCCTTACGATGCTTTGACATATAAGATTTTACGGTATCTGAGAGAACATCGTCATTCTTTTATCTTACACTTGCCATTTCAGCAGGGATGATTTACTTCTATAAACTGAACATTTTGCGATAACGATACATTGTTTACATGGTTTCGATATATCCATTCAATTCACACCAGAAGTATTGTAATTGTCTTTGAACTATTTGCAATAGTTACTGTCTTTGAACTGGTATTTGCAATAGTTAGTAAGTTTCTGTCTCTCTGATTGCAGTTAGTGAATAATAAGGGAACAGTGGAATAGCTGCTGGATCCATAGCTACAGAAGGCGCGGAAGAAGGCAAGATCGCACCGCGTATGCTTGTTGATGGTGCTGGGCCTGATCATTTAGGCTTGGTCAAAGATTCAAGGATTAGTGGTTCGGAATTGACTTCTCCAAACAAAAGCGCACAGAACAATTTAAAGGCTTTTTCAGTTTGTTGGTTTTTATGTTCACAGCTTGAGTCTCTTGCCTTGTTTGAAAGGGCTATGGTTTTGCATAGGTGAAGATATGGAACTTTCCTACGCATCACCTTGTTTGTTTGTGTGTTTTTGGAGCTTTTGTGGGTTGATGAACTTAAACTTGTTGCAAACCCTTTTTTCCATTTTGAAGATCAGTCTTTCGAAATGGTTTTGTATCTAGTCTTCCTTTTGGATTGTTTCTTTGCTTATATGATGTTTTTTAGGAGGATTGTTTCTTTGCTTATATGATGTTTTTTAGGAGGATTAGTACGGTACATGAAAATTATCTAATAGAAGTATCCATGAAAAAAAATACGAAGAGAATCCTTCATTTTCTTTTCATGGATAGTTTTCATGGAGTATATTTGTTTAGTGAAAATGTTGAATTATAAGGGATCTGGTGCCTAGGCCTGTAATTATTACTTCTTCCCTAAAAAAAAAAAATTACTCTCTTCATCCAATAAAGTTTATTCGGTCCGCTTAATGAATTAAAAACAACACATTCTTTTCAAGAAAAATTCATTTTTTTCTATAAATTTTCTAGATATAAATGATTACTTTTAATTTTTGAGGGAAAAATTGAATTTTTTCTTGTAAGAATGTATTATTTTTAAATCCTCATTATGCGGACCAAACAAATTTTATAGAATGGAGGGAGTATAATAATAATAATATTTGTCCAGTATGTAAAAGGATAACCTAAAAATATATAACACAAATTTTTTAATAAAAATATAATTTTTTCAAGTATTTATTGAATCTCAATGAGTTCTTTTAATCTCTGAAAAATGTTTGAATTTGTTCCGAAAAACAAAGTATTATTTTTAGATTTCCATTATGCCGACGGAGCAACTATTTTGTGACAGATGTAGCAATTACTCCAGTAATTGAGGTTAATTTTAGGCCCCGTTTGATAACCATATTAACTCTTGGGATTGGATTACCAATCTCATGAGACTACTAATAATGTGTTTAGTAACCAAAAATGAGTTGGGATTACTAGTCTGTAGGACTAGGAAGTCGGGGATTATGAGGTATTAGCAATATCCCGAGGGACTTGGTATTCATAATCCGAACTCAACCCCTTCTCATTATCAATCCCTCCTCATTACCAATTTTTTCTATCAATTCAATCTCATCATCTAATCACATCTCAAACAAATATGATATTAATAATCCCATCATCTAATCTCATCTCAAACAAATATACTCATTATCAATCCTTTCTCGTTACCAATCTCATCTCCTTACGAATTCCAATCCTAATCATATCTCCTCACGAATCTCATCCATCTATCACTGTTATCAAACGGTGCCTTTTTTTTTTGAAATGTCAATTCATTCATCACAAGCTCATCGGGCATACAGATTCTAGAACAAATACAGAAAAGAACTAAAGCAACCTAAACGTCGATCTCAAGCACCTACTGCCGAAGCAGGCCCCGCAATAACACCGGTACATAAGAACCAATCTCGGTCTAGGCAACAGAGGATCTGAAGAGATCCACAACTCAAACCCTAAACAATTAAGCCTCACTGAAATCTGAGGGCAAAACAACAGTAATAAATCAACTAAAAGCTAATGGGTCTCATGGACAAAACCCCAAAGGTCACCCGCCAGAACTGGATCAGAATCGAACACCACCGGATCACAGCGACCAAGACCAGAAAACTTCCAGCCGAAACTGCTGCGCCGCCCAAACACACACCACCGGACCACCACCGAACCCACCAGCCCCAAAACAAACATTCAGAGACACAAAAAAACCACCAACACCGGTTCAATCCTCAATAGGCGCCAGGTTATTGGCCCACCACCAACACCCACCAGATCTGGAACGACCAGACTGGTACAGAACCGAACGGGGGAAACCCGCCGGTAGAAACGAGAGAATGGAAAAAAAAAAACAGAACAAAACGAAAAACTCATGCACCAACCGCACACCTTATTACACTCGATGTTGGACCAGGAGCAACAAATCTGGAGACGATGGAAGAGAAACGACCCAGAGGAGCCACCATCCACCGGCGGAGCCTGCCTGAGGAACCCTTGCCGTCCCTAGCAAGCCGCCGCCCGAAACTTGGAGGCCATGGAGAACACAACGAAGAGAGAGAGAGAGGAGAGGCGAGGAGGGCATGGGTGGGGAGCGGGGGGAGGAGGGTGAGAGAGGCGGAGGCCCCCCTCCCCCAAATCTGGATATGAAATTACTCTCTCTGGAACGGATTTCTCTTTCTCTCATTGAACTCCACGCACATGAATGGAAGTACCAAGTGACGATAGATCTCCCATACCCAGTAATTCACCCCATCTTTTTTCGAACATTGAAAGTTGAAATTAGTAAAGGCACCAAATTTTTGTAGGGATGTAATTTTGACAATCCAGTTTTAGCCAATAGTACTCTACATTATATTTTGTAATGTCACATGATCAAAACACAAAGTAAAGTACCAGTAGATAAAACTGAAATGCCAAAATCAATTTTCATTTTTTTATCTTAACTATATTTCATAAGTTCTTGTCTTTATTCAAATTTTGAATTTGATCATAGTCTGTTACTTTTTTCATTCCTCCTGTTGGGATAAACTAACCATATATAACAATAAAAAATTATCTCAGAAATAACAATGAGAAATTCTTTTAAATAAAAACGAGAAAAAAGTGACTCAAATTTTTGGGAAATGTTAGGGGCACATTTAATTTGTCACATCTTAATCACATTTTTCTCACATACATGTGGGTTTTTAGCAGATCTCTAACATTTATTGTGATTTATTGTAGAATTCCCACACATGCGGATGAGAGAAATGTGATTGAAGTGCGACACATTAACATTTGCCGAATGAGAGGAAAATGAGAGGGAAAATTTACTATTCATCACACTCAAAATCTTTATTTTCTTCTCTCTTTCTCTACAACCAAACAATCATTAGGGAAAATTCTTTATTTTCCTTTCTTTTCCCTCATTTTCCATAAGTTCCAAACAGAGCCTTAGTTGCCTCTGTGTTTAAATTTTTTAGTTGACCCGCTAATCAACTGATTCCCCTCCTCCTCAACCTCATCTTCATCTTCATCTTCATCTTCTTTGTACATGGAATCTTTCATTTGCTCAAATACCCAGTTCTTCTTTTACCCAATACAACTCCTATGACTACAACCTCTATTTGAAATGAACCATGGAAGTACCAAGTGAGGACAGATTCAGCGATCTCCCAAACCCAGTGATTCACCTCATCTTCTCGTACCTCGAAACCAACGACATCCCCCGTATAAGTGGGGTCTCAAGAAAATTCAGAGACGCATGCACTTCGAGCCCCTACTTGGATTTGCAAGCCGACTTTCTTGCATTGAAAAGATGCGGATCGAATTGCCAGGGATTCCAGGACTTCGTTCATCGAGTGCTGGGCCGGCGCAACGGTGTGGGGATCCATCGGTTGCGCCTTTCGTGGTTTTGCGCTCAGCCCTACTGCAAAAGGGCAGGGGCACTGATAGATGACTGGGTTAAATACGCTGCAGACTGCAATGTTCAAGAGCTTGATATTGGGGTCTTTCCAGGTTTTACAAACCTCTCTCTGCTTTCTTTCCTTTTTTGGGGTTTTCTGTTTTATTGTAAGAGCATCTACAGCCTTTACTCAGATTTTCACCCAAATTTTAGTTAAAGTTTCATTTGTGTAACTTCAAATCTAATAAGCATAAATTTTGAGTACAAGTTTCATTTGTGTAGGTTCAAATCTAATAATAAGCATTAAAAAAATTGTGTATGGATTTGAGTCTCCCTTGATTTGGTTAGAGTTTTGAGTAAAACTCATTTTGATATGGATTTATTAAGTCAAGGGCTGGAGTGAGATTTATGGGATTTTACTCAGATAGGTTCCGAGTTTAAAAAGGGTGAGGGGTGCAGATGCTTTAATTGGGTTTAGCGGTATCCGGGCCAGCTTATATGTAATTGTACCTGAACTGATCGCTGCCCCGGTCCGGTCAAAAGTCAGGATTACTCTCTGGCGGCCTGATCTAAACTGCGGCCTGAACCGAAAGGACTGTATCTTTGACAGGATTCGAATTAGAATTAGAGGCTTGTGCTTGCATGACACGTATAGCCACCCTTTGGCTAACGTTCTAACAATTTTAATGCCTTTCGTTTCGAATACCAGACATATTTGATAGACGGATTTAAGGGACGTATTGGTATTAAGCTTGTGAATGGTCCCATACTCATAATTTCCTGGAGTCTCGTCCGGCTGCAGCTATCTATTTCATATGGAAGGAGAGGAATATGAGGATTCTCCAACGTAAGGCCTCACATGCTAGATCAGTTTGCAAGGCTTCAGAGTTAAGCTTCGTGGTTGGGGGACCTTGAAGTTCACTGCTCAGAATAAGAAGTTATGTGAGGATTGGTCTCTGTCCTCTAACGTGTTTCGTATCAATAACTGATGTTCCTTCTAGTTGGCTTTTTTCTGCTGAGTTTGGCAAGTATAGTTGTTTGTTCTTAGGCTATGGCTAGGACAGTGTTTGGTGCTTTGAATTATATATGTTTGTCTCTCTAGCCTTGTTGGTGGAACTGTAGTTTCTGTGTTGCATTTTGCGTTTCTTTGGTAATATGGTTTTCTTTTGGGTTGTTTTTGCTGTGTTGATGGAGGGTCAGGGGTATGCACCGGTGTTTCTATAGCTATTGCACTTTTGGTTAAATGAATTAATTTACCGAAAAAAACTTTTTTCAGGATATATAGGAAGCATAACTTCTGAGTTCTGACAAAATAGCTGCATCATACACCCTGCCAGATTAGTGGAATAGCAGGGGGGCGTTCAATGCAAACCAACTACCGAAATAACTAATGCGATTACAGGAGATATGGTAATTCATTGCATTTTGTTAGTCCGACACTTCAACTAAAAAAGATCAATTAGTCCCACATCTAAACGCATGAAAAAGAAGATGGAAAATGATTTAATCCTACTTTAATTCTATCCGGTCCAATTTCACTTCATTGGGCAACTTATTCTGTTATCAAACAAGGCCCAAGGGGACTAAGGTTTATTCAAGACATTGGTTGGGGAGGGATAAGGAGTGAGACTGAAGTATTGGGATGGACCCAGCTAAGAATAGTTCCCCAAATGGATATAATGTAGTCCTCTGTATTGGGGATACAGTAATAACCACGAGGGTGATATTACTTATTCCCCTTAGCAGAGTATCTCACTCCTCATCTAATGGTAATGGATAATCATTCTTCCTTTATTATTTTCCTCGTCCCACTCAACCAAACATAAAACTAGTTCCATGGTACATTAGATGATCCATCAATTATATCATAAACTCGCCATGTCTCCTCTACCCCCTGTCATTATCCGGCCTTTTTCCGTCCTCAAAATAAAACATGTTTGCATAATAATTTTTTCTTCCAGGTGATGGTGAAATCTTTGTGATTCCCCCGTGCCTCTCAAATTGCCAATCGTTGCGAGAGCTAACGCTGAACATGAAAGGCAGTGGGCTTCTATTGCAACCGGGATTCTTCGCCTCTCTTGTTGATTTAACCCTGGCTAATGTAGAACTCTGTGCAACTTTTTCTGGGGGAGGAATTGGACACTGGATTTCTACTTCCTGCAAATCTCTCAAGTTTTTATGCCTTTACAAGGTTACCTGCTACAGGAGCAAGGACATGAGTATTTCTAGTTCATCTCTTCAACATCTAAATCTATGCGCTTGCGAATTTCCAGAGGCTTCCAAGCTTAGCATCACTAGTGCCTCGCTTCAGCACTTCAGTATGAGACGTTGCTTGTTTAAGGAACGGGGCAAGGTTGTCGTTAGGGCAGAAAGACTTGAAAACTTAATTGTGGACGTGGTTTTTTCTTCCGATTTTCCTAACTATCAACGTTTCCAGTTCAGTATTTTCGCACCTAGTCTCGTGTCCTTCAGCTGGAGAGGGCCTCCTGCTAGTTACAGTGACAATTTGGAGCATTTTTGGCGTCTAGATGAAGCCAGTATTAGTCTTGAGACTCTCCATTTTCACCATACTTGGCAAGATAAGGAATTTGCTCGCAATTTCTTAGCAGGGCTGCTTCACAGTGTGAGATATACCCGAACTTTGAAACTAAATGCCGAGGTAATTAAGCAAGAACAATTTCCCTTTTTTGTTTTGCTCTTTCGCTCAGCCTATTATGTTTTTTTTTCCCTTTGCGTCTTTATTGGCTGATCTCTCTCATGCTTGCAGGTTTTCGCATACTATCGTCATCCAGGAGTTTTTGTTGATCTAAAGCACTTGGCTGTGGTTGTACGTCGTTTCGAGGAAGACCAAGATCAAACAATATCCTCTTTTCTTCGTGGATTGCGTAGTCTAAGTACTCTCACTATAAAACTTGATGCTGACAATGATGTAGTCGCAGATTCAAATGTGGGTACAATAGATAGCCTCTCATTTATTTGTGCTTGCATGTTTTCATCTCTATATGAAACATAATTGAACTACAAAACGATGTCTGTATCAAATTTCTAAACAAGGTTATGCAGGTTATGTCATCTCAAACCAAAAGGCTCTCCTTTGTGGCTTGGAATTTCAGAAAAGTTTTGAACGAATGAATTCTCCGTATTTAATTAAATTCTGTTCGTGAAGCATTTTCATTGTAGCCGTTATATTTCTGATACCACGATTGGTTCGTACCTCAGGTTATTGCTTTACTGTGGATGAGAAGACAGATGTATCTTGCAAAAAACAGGAAACCTCGAAAGATAGCATTTTGTTTCCATGAGAACGCGGAAGATTTTGGCCCTGGAGAGGACAATGAAGGGATGCTCAAATGGATACTCGAGTGCGAGAAAGCCTTGAGGAAGGTGAAATTTTACTATTGAAAATGAAATCATTACTCGGCAGTTGAAGACACTGTGAACAATACGTTCTACTCGTGATGTTTCGAGCTAACAAAACTAGTTTTGGCGAGTAGTTGTCATGTTTCAGCAAAATAATGAAACTGCAACACGTTGAGAGGCTTGAGACTACTTAAAATTGGACTTCAGGAAATCTGTAGCTATTGGGGAAGGATTGAGTGCCCTAGATTATACTGTACTTTTTAGATTCGATTCATCGATAATGCTTCTATGCTACAGCTTGCTGATCTGAAATGCTTGAGGTCATCTATAATGAAAGTACTATGCATTTTCTTCAGTTGATCCTATTCAACAATATGCTGGTTTCGAATGTTGCAAAGCTTACTCTGACAGGTAAGCATTTCTGTTCATTCCCGCCTAATTTCCTGGTACTGAGAGTGTGGAGTAACCGAGCGATTGACTCGGCGATGGAAATGACATAGACTTTACCACAAGAGGTGAACCACCAAAGACCCTCTGATACCATATTAGATTTCTTGGAGGGTTCTAACTTAAAATCAATTGACAATAGGTGGAGTAACATTTAGAATATATTAACCAAGTTTGAGTATCTTAAACGAGTAATGTGGGACAAGTTTAACAAATGATCTCGAACCGTTATTAATTTGGAAATAGTTTTTTCAGTTATTCTGAAACAAGTGAGGTAAACTGGATAGTAATATGAATTACTTGATCGGATCTTTCAACTTCTAGATTCTAAAATGTGAATGAATTTTGAAAAAAGAAATAGAAAATTGAATCAAATACTTATAGTTATCCGATTTTGCTACTTTTTCCAGGCAACTCGAATAAGTAAATCATAAACTCACATCCCATAATTGTATTATGAATATCATAATGGGTTAAATAGTTTTTAAGTTGCACCAAATTTTGCATTGCCAAATTTAATTTTCTTTTTTTTTTCCTCCCAAAATGATAACAAGTGATATTATAGGTTCAAGAAACAGTATATCAAGAAAAAACTCAATCTGAATGAAGAAACCAAATAAGAGGGGATTCCGTCTAAAGATTACACTTAACTCCAACTAAACCCACTGCTCCAACAGACAGAGCACTGCAGAAAAACAATCACACAAGGGTGATAGAAGCCTCACAAACGGAGAGAAATCCCACACAAGGTACACCAAAGAAGAGAACTAAAAAAAGCGAAAAACCGATAACGGAATTGGATGAAGTCCGTCGTTCTAGAGTAAACTTCATCCACCAACCTAGATCTCCCACTCCGGCAGGAGGAGGACTTGTCCAGCCACCACGATCTGCAAAGCACTATCTCTAAAAGCCATCAGACTACATGGCGGAAAAGGCGGAGGAAGGGCGGTGGATGATGATTTGAGGAGGAGGATGAGGGTGAAGGGAGAATGAGAGAAAATATCAGAGATCTAAGAACCAGAGATAGAAAAACCACACAAGGGGAAGACATTCGTCCCCTCTTGTTACCTATTGGGACGCCCTGAGGGGGAAGGGGAAGGAGGGAGATTGGGGGCGGCTTCTTAAAGGGTTGGAGAGAGAGAGTAGAGGGGATACTTCCTCATCGCCAAATTGTCACATCACGATCAATGTTATATATCTAATCATGCTAAAAACAGTACTATCAAAGTAAAATTGAGATTCGCGTAAGTTGCACCAGGAACATCGCATAATTACAAAATATAAATAGAGCCACATTTCCATAAATATTAAAATGACAAAGTATCAAGCCAAATTTCGACCATCACATTGTCAAATTGAAATTTGACTATAAAAAGACAAGGTACTTTTATTTGGAAAATTTTTAACCACAACTCTGAGGACAGAAGATAATACGTAAAAAGTGCGGCGATATTCAAAAAAATGCATTAATATATGTGAAAGTTTAATAATATCCGTGAGATGAGTATTAAATTTGAACTTATTTGACATTATATGCATATTATCTATCGCCTGGTACATAGAAGTTAGCAAACCATCTTATTTTACTAGAACTAGCAAAAGCTCCTCAAATTTGAAGGAAATAATACTCCTTCCGTCCATTTTTAAATATTCAATTTCGTAATTTTAACTTTTTAAAAAGATATGATCATTATATCTTTCACATCAACTTTTACCTTCACTTTCCCTTCTACCATCTATGAAAATATCATCATTACATTTTTATTCACTAACTTTTCAAAATGAAATATACTTTTAGGGGCAAAATGAAAAATTCAATTAATTTTTACTCACTAATTTTACAAAATGAACACTTATTAAGAGACATACCAAAATAAAATCCTGAACTCTAAAAAAGAAACAGAGGGAGTAATAATTATGGCAATGGGAATACTGAACCCAAGGCTTTTCATCTACTATTAATAGTATATTTGTAGTCATGTACGATTGCATAAATCTCTTTTTATCATTAAGGTCTGTGAATAATTTTGAGATAGAATCAAACCTGGGCAAAATTTGCTCAAGCTTTGCTTTTCAAATTTTTATTGTTTGCTTAATAACTTAATAACTTAATGAATGAACCTGAACATTGTAAAAAATGACTCTATTCAACTTGTTTACGACATTACTTGTTGGTAATATGGCCTATTTAGGCCAAATAATCCAAATGAGTTATTTTTTGGTGTTTTTTAATTATTATTTTTGGTATTTATTAGTTGTGCGTCGACTTTTTCCAAGATTATTGCTTCATTCTAGCAAGAGGATTTTAAAAAATAAAAAATTAGCATTGAAATTCAATTTTTTTTAAATAAAGACGAAAACAAGTATAAAGGAATTTTTACTTTATTTATCTCACCATAATGAAACAATAATTCAAAACAAAAATCGAAGAAAAATTAACAAATACAAAAAAAATTTAAATAAGAGCAAAAAAGTATTTGAATTATTAGGCCTAAAGCCCGCTATTAATAGTATTAATCAACTCCATATAGGGTTTTAGTAGTGTCTCTGTAAACGCGCTGATCAGTGGATTCTCCTCCATTGCAATATAAGTACATATGGTTTTGTTACCATGGAAGTACCAAGTGATGATGACAGATTCAGTGATCTCCCACCCCCAAAATTCACCACATCTTCTCATACCTCGAAACCAACGACATCCCCCGTGTAAGTGGGGTCTCAAGAAAATTCGGGGACGCATGCACTTCGAGTTCCTCCTTGGATTTGGAAGCCGACTTTCTTGCACCGAAAGATGCGATTCGAATTGCCCGGGGATTCTAGGACTTCGTTCATCGAGTGCTGGGCCAGCGCAACGGTGTGGGGATCCATCGGTTGTGTATTTCTTGGTTCTGCGATTCAGCCCCATTACTCAATTGCAGCAGGGCCCCTAATCGATAAGTGGGTTAAGTATGCTGCAGACTGCAATGTTCAAGAGCTTGATATTAGGGTGTTTCCAGGTTTTACGAACCTCTCATAATTACTCCCTCCGTCTCAAATTGGTGCTCTCTTTTCATTGTTTCGGACCTCTCAAGAACAAATTGTCCATATGTTCTTTTTTTCCCCTTTCCTGGTAAGTCATATATGTTCAGGCCAGCTTAAAGTCAGCTCAACTAATTCAGGGACCAATCCCACTGTCCACTTGCGGGGGTTTCAATTAAAGTTAGAGCAATGTTTAGTCACTGAGGAGTTGATAGCAAATATGTTTCAATCATGAGACCTTAGGAGAGAGCAAACTCTAAGTCTAAAAACATTGACTACTAGGCCAACCCCTTAGTGTTAAAATTCTCTATGTGTTTTAACTTTTATATTTATATATATATATATATATATATATATATATATTTATGTGTAATATGGACCTTGTTGATCAATGTCAATCTATAGGTTTCAAAGTAAAAAATATTGTAGATGGTTCAATGTCAATCTATTGGTTTCAAAGTAAAAAATATTGTAGATGGTTGTAGAGGGTAAAAAATAACTTGAACACATGGCGCATTACTCGAGAGTCGAGACGCCACGTGGCATGCCACCTGAAATGACTTGTCGCATGTAGCCTGAGGTGACAAGTGGAACGACCATGGTATGACAAAGGAATGGTACTGAACCGTACCGACCGGGCCACAATGGCAATGATTGATGGAGTGGCCCGAGTGAGGTGGCCTTGACCTGAGTTAGTTAACTGAGCAAAGTTGGTAGTTGGACCGATTGAAGCCAAGGCCTTACCTTGTGACAAAGGCCTAGCCACATTGCCAAGGCTTAGCAGCGTAATCAAGACGTGGCCGCATGATTTGCCACGAGTGCCTAGCCATAGCTCCTAGCAACTGCATGGCCTTGAGGCCGAGGGACCAAAGCCCAACCGTACTCCCTGGCTTGGCCTACCGTGTGGACTAACCGACTGCATCACCGCGTGGCTTAGCCAACCGCTTGGCCTAACGCGTGGCCTGGCCGACCGTGTGGCCAGGTCTTGTTCCCTGGCCGAACTCGCCAGGTTGCGTGCCTTGGCAGATCTAGCCAGTCCTCGTGCCTTGGCCGCCCATGCCAGGCTGCATGCCTTGGCCGAGCTAACTAGGCCGTGTGCCTTGGCTGTGAGCTTTTCCTAGGTTAGCCGAGCTGCGAGCCATACCCACGAGCCATGGCCTTGGCTACAAACTGATTAGGTTAAGAGATGCCGATATCTGACCGAAAGTGACTCCCCGAAGACTTGGGCACGACACAGAAAGATGTCAGCCCTATACAATAAGTTGACCCGGGCAGTGTTATGCTCCAGTCGACTTGGCGGGACTCAAGGAGGAGCGATTAGAGGCTTGGTTGCGGTAGTGGCACGACCAAGAAATCTTAATGGCGATGGTAAGGCAGAGCTGGGACTTTACTGTGCCCAATAGTGGCAATGGTAGAACCGAGGTAGACCTTGACCATGCCGCTCATCCGGGATTATTGGAGATCTTGTGGATTGGTTGACAAAAAACAAGGGACCGTCGCAGAGAGCTGCTCGCAAAGTAGCAACCTGCAGAACTACCGTGGGTGTCATGGGGACTACGGCTTGACATACGGAAGGAATATTCACGCACCACTTGCGCAACATGTGTTCAAATTTATAAGTCCACTTGGCACAAAAGAGAGGTCGTGTGTGCCTATAAATATGGAACTCTTCCCTTTGGGGGGACGTTGAGACAGAATTCGAGAGTGATTCTAGAGAGATAAAATCCTCTAGAGAAGTTGCACTTGATCCTTGCTCTAGCTGGGTGAAGATTTCTTACCAAGGTTCTCTCCTACTGTTAAGCCTTGATTCTTTCACCAGTTCAGATCATCCACTTAATCCTTTGTTAATTGTCTATTAATCTCATCCCTCTCCAACACTTTTCAAATATTATAGACCCTGGAATTCTACCTTTCATACAATGGTGAAATATAAACAATTTTGTAAGTGGCACGCATTGCCCTGAAGGAATGAGCAAATTTGAGACGGAGGAGGTATGTTTTTTCAGTAGTTTGGATTAGTGGTAAAAGTGTGTCGGTACAGCTTAAGCGCTCTTCTACTAACTCACTTTTTGATCCTGCCAAAGGCTGGCATCTGTCGCTGGACAAGGAAATAGGGAATGAGCATTGGTAGGCACACACAACCTACATGTACTCACATTTATTTGTGGGGTCCGCACACACGGCGCTTTACATCATTTATGGGGTCCACACGCACTGTGTGTGTATGCTGCATGATGTAGTGTGCATGAATCCAACGAATAATGGGAGAGTATGTATTAGTGTGCAGTGTGTGTTGACCCAAAAAATAATGTGAGTGTGGGTACTTGTGCTTGTAAGTTGTGTGTGCACCTAGAACTTTTCATATGGAATTCACAAGAGTAAGTTTAAAGGACTGTGCCTTTGATGGATGGGACTCAAATTAGAGATTGAATTGTGCTTGCAAGACACAACCTTTGTCTTTTTATCACATGAGCTTACCCATTGGATTCAAGCGTCTCATAATTGTGCGAGTTTTCGCTATCTTTTTTGTTTTAATGCATTTCATTTCAAATACCTGAGTTCAATACTGGACATATTTGATCAAGGGGTTGAACTGGCTGGTATAAGGTTGTCTGGCTAACAACAAGGCTTCCATCTTTGATCGCCACAGCGTTTGTTGTAGCAAACTTCTGTCAAGAATTGTTTGTTATGGTGAACTCTTTGTGATTCTGCCCTGCCTCTCAAATTGCCAATTGTTGAGGGAGCTAAAGCTGAATTTGAAAGGTCGTCCTGAGTAATGTCGAACTCTGTGCAAGTTTTTCTGCGGGAGATATTGGACAATGGATTTCTACTTCCTGCAGCTCTCTCAAGAATTTATGCCTTGACAATGTTCTCTGCAGTAAAAGCAAGGACACAAGCATTTCTAGTTCATCTCTTCAACAACTAACAATACACAAGTGCAAATTTCCAGAGGCTACAAAGCTAAGCATCACCAGTGCCTTGCTTCAGCACTTAACTATGTCAAGTTGCTTGTTTAATGAGCGAAATGTTGGTTATAGGGCAGAAAGATTTGAATGGAACGACAATGTTCTTGTACGTGGCCTTGACTATCAACGTACCATGCTCAGTATTCACACACCTAATCTCCTGAACTTCAGCTGGGCAGGTCCTCCTGCTAGTTACACTGACAATTTGAAGCATTTATGGTGCCTTGAGGAAGCCGGTATTAGTGTCGATTTCAAAGTTGTCAAATCCATTCCGTACCGGCCAGTACGTACCGTACCGGTCCTTAAACGGAACGCAAAAAGTCATGTTCCGTTCAGGTTGAAATACCGGCCTGTTCCGGCCAATACCTGGTGTACCGGATAATACCGGTCTGTTCCGGCCATTTTCCGGTGTTCCGTTCCGGTACAAAATTAAATTTTTTTTTTTTACATTTTGTTTATGTTTACACTTAAAATTTTAAAAAATGATAGATATATATTAAATATATATATAATATTAATTGCGGTAAATCCGGAACGATACCGGAATACAGCCCGGTACCGGTACGTACCATTCCAGTAGTGAAAACGGTATGCTGGCCGGTACGGTATTGACAACTTTGGTCGATTTGCACCATAATCACCAAGATAAGGAATTCGTTTGTGATTTCTTAGAACGGTTGCTTCATGGTGTGAGATATACCCAAAATTTGCAACTAAATATTGAGGTAAATAAACAAGAGCAGTTGCCCCTTGTTTGATTTCTCTCCTACAAGCAATGGCGAAGTAAATTAACTTTGAGGTAGGCTGTAGCCCATGTGGAGTTAAAAATATATATATAAAAAATTATATGTAAAATTTTAGCCCACCTCATTTTCTTTTTGTAGCCCAACCCATCCTATATGATTATCATCTTTGAAAGAGAACTTTTGGAAGATATCAAACCCTTTAAGACAATGTAGGGCACAACTTCAATAGTGTGCGTTTTTTTGTACCTTTCTTTTGTTTATTTTTGAATATTTACGTACGTACAAGTTTGCTAGACCTGAATTATAAAAATCGTTTAATATGTATAATTTATTAAAATTTGGGTTAGCCAATGGCAGATTAGATTCCTGGTTCGGTCACTGCCTAAAAGTTCTTTCCCCGTGGGTTCTTCTTCTTTTCTTTTTTCCCCTTTCATTTTTTATTGGCTGATCTCGCTCATGGTTGCGGATTTTCACGTACTATCGTCAACCAGGAGTTTTCAATAATCTACAGCACTTGGTTGTGGTTGTGCGTCGTTTCGAGGAAGACCAAGATCAAGCAATATCCCCGTTTATTAGTGGATTGTGTTATCTAAGGACTCTAACCATAAAACTTGATGATGATGAAAAAGCATCGGTCGATACCAATGTGAGTACAATAGATAGCCGCTCTCATTGTATGTAGGTGCGCATGTGTTTGTGTCCACATATGGAACATAGTATTGTCTTGCAAATGATGTTGGAATGTGGGTGAACTCATCTTAAACCCAAAAGCCCCTCTATTGTGGCTTGCAATGTCGAAAAACTTGCGAACATACGAGTTTTCTGTACTTTAATTCTGTTTGTGAAGCATTTTCCTTTTAGCTGTTCAAATTTCTGATACCAATAATGGTTCTTACCTCAGCTTGTTGCTGGGTGAGAACACAAAGGTATGTTACAAAGAACAGAGAACCTCGAAAGCTAGTGTTTTGTTTTCATGAGCACAAGGAAGAGATTAACCCTAGATGGAAGCGCAATGTAGAGTTGCTCAAATGGATACTACAGTTCAAGAAAGCATTGCTGGGGGTGATTCTTTACTATCAAAAATTACATAATTACTTGTCATTTGAGGACGCTGCGAAGAATGTAAGATTGCAACATTTTATTCACGATGTTTCCATCTAGTAAAACTAGCTTGGCGAGTAGTTTTCTCATTTCAACAAAGTCGAGACTGCAACATGTAGAGACTATTGAAAATTGTAACTTGTGAATCTGTAGCTATTGCGGAAGGATCGAGTCCCTTAATGCTTAATAATGCTATTCTTTTGCCAGGAATAACCTGCAAATTTGATAGAAAACGGTATCAATGTAGTTAGTTTGATTGATAATGCTTCATTGCTATAGCTTGCCTGATCTGAAATGCTTCGGGTTATTAATCACGAACATTGGCATTTTCTGTAGTGGATTCTATTCTACTACTTCCCGATTTCATATGTTGCAAAGCTTAATGTAGCTGTTCATATATTGTTGAAAAATTTGCAGAGATAGTTGCAAAGACGGGAAACGGTTTCTCTCTCTTGTGCAGACAGGAGTTGATGACGCGTAATGGATGCATTGGCACTTACCCTACGAGTATGAGAAGTTGACGGTTTTCTAACACATGACTAATTTTATTTGTTGGCAGCACTGTTCGTGAATAAATTCAGATCACTGATTCTGCTTTCTGTAGTAGTTTTCTGTTAATGAAAAATTAGTATAAATAGCGAAGATTAGTGCTTGCCGCGACCTCCTAGTGCGTATTAGTCAACTTGATTATTGGGTTTCCACTTGTCCGCAAGAGGTACTATCATCATTTGGTTAAATTGATGGGCTTCTGTGGCAATGAGCAGTTTGCAAATCTTGCGAACCTTGTACTAATTAGTCAGGATCATGAAACAATGACATACTGCAATTTCACATATTCTTACATACGAAAAAATATTTTGTTGCTCTCTCCCTACAACTGGTCCTAGTCCTAATAGTTGTTTTCCCCTGTCCCTGACATGAGATATTCAACTTCTGATGATGTGGCCTCTAGCCCAAATTCGTAACATCAACTTGCAAATCTCCATGGTCAATTTCAGACCAATTTACGCAATGTTGCGGCCTGGTTAGTCTTTACTTCTTTGCCTGCATAGACATGGACCAACACATTACTATTGCCCTTGCATCTTTCTATTACAATGTGAAATTTGCTTCACAGGGAAATTGCTATAAATGTATGAAACAATCTTACATGTTGGGAAAGGGAAGGGAAAAATGTACTACAGTACCTGTGAATAGAGAAAAGTTCCAAAAATTGCTATGGCAGCTCCGAGAGCGTTGACTGGTTGTATTGGCGTTTGGAAGATGATGATGGAAGCTACTATAACAGAAATCCTCTTCATAGTATTCCCAATGCTAAATGTCAAGGGCGAAATCTCGTTTAGGGACATGTATGAGACTTGATTGTACAAGTGGTAGAATACACTCTGTGCCGCCACCCACCTACATTTTCACAATTCAAAGCCAGAAAAATAAATTAAAGGAAAATCCAAAAAGTGTGTTCATTATAAAGCCAAGGGGGGTTTTTGAAATCTCGAAAGACAATTCTCTTACCATATGAAATTTGGTCCAACTTGAGAAACTGCTTTGTCCCAGCCAGCAGCCCAGACTTGGGGACCCTCCATAGCAATTGCAAATGGGGTGAGAATCAAAAGAGACATCAAGGAAAGGCAAGCATAATAGTTCATTCCTCCGACGGACTTCCCCTTCATCCCTCTCTTCGAAAATATGTTTCGAAATACGAATGCCAAGTTCGATATCATGGCCCCCATAAACCCTGCCAACAAAACAAACGCAAATTCCAAAATTTGTTTCAGATTTGCATTTTAACTTAGGCGTTTCGAAATTTGATTTAAGTTTTCTTGCTCACCGGTCAAGTTGAAATTGAGCTCAGTGGCTGCAGCGAGTCCACATCCTCCGATAATTGGGAGGAGAGAGAGGTACACCCCCGGCGGAAAAGCCTCACCCAGGAAAAATGTGGAGACCAGAACACTGAAAGCAGGCTCACTGCTTTTGATTATGTGCGTGAATGAAACTGCAACCTTTGACATGCTCACAGTCGCAGCCACATGCCCTATTGTATGCGCCACAGCCACCTAAATCCAAGTTCAACCAAAGAGAACACCACTTTATATTCAAAGGAAAAAAACAAACTGATGACATGATAACATGCCAAAAATCACGCTAATCGGATATCAATCAACAAACAACCAGAAAATACGCATCGAGGAATAAATGATTATTCGATCAGTTGTCTATCTTTTCTTTTGAAGGATAAATGTCCTCCGAAGTTAAGATGTTTGGTTCTGGCATAATAAATCTTCTCGACAAGCTTTATAAAATGACCAATTTCGTTTAAAGAAATCGATCCGAATGGACCCGAAGATGCCAAACTACATCGACCTCCAAAATTTTCGCCTACAAATTGACGAGGATCTGGCCCATCATATGTAACTCTGAAAATCATCTCTGAATTTTTTTTTCTAAAAACAACATACTTTTCACTGTTTTGGTTCTGAAAATGAGGATTAATCAGGTACCACCGCGCATATATGCTTACCGGTAACAGAGCTTTCCAGAAGTCGAGATCGGTCTTTGGCGCCTCGGCGACCTTTGTAGCCCAAGAAACCAGCATCATGAGAGACCCAGCAGCCAAAGACAGAGTTGAAGTGAGCCAAGGGAACGGAAAGGCATTGAGGACCTTCTTATTGTATATATTGAATACCACATTCAAAGCCCACCATGTTGCAAAATAGATCCCAATCTTAAGCTTTCCGGCTGCAACTTCCCTAGCTTCCTCATCGAATTCGATTTTGATTTGTATCGGTTCAATTCGGTGGGCTTCGTAGGCTTTGCAGGGTACTAATGAATCTCGCGGCTTCACATCTTTCGAACCATCAAAGTAGTTAAAACCTCGGAGAGAGGAAGATACGTTTAGACGTTTTAGGGCTAAGACGCCGGTTTTGCTGGATTTTTCGGCAAATTTCGACGGGAATGGTGTGATTTGTTGAGGTTTTGGAGCCAAGGGTTTTGGTTGGAGGTGATTAGAAAGTGTGAACTTGGCATAGGATTGCTTTGCAGAGAAAGTCATGCTGATGAAATTTTCTAATCTCACCTATATAGAAGTGGAGTGATTTAAACTGGTGCTAAGTTTTTAGAAAAGAATGGTTCAAGCTCCAACCATATATATAGGCATTTTTTGGTGGAGAGGTGGTTGGTTAGGGTGGAATGGCCTATAAGGAAAAATTATTCCATGCCCCTGGGGCACCGCCATGTAGTGCCGAGACTAAGTGTGAGGATCCCACAACAATGTGGGGTGGGGAAAGGCTTGAAGCACCACATGGCGGTGCTCCAAGGGCACTGAATAATTTCTTGCCTATAAGGCATGTGAAGGTTACTTGGAACTGTCCTGCCTGCAAATGGACGGCGAAGGGGAAGCCAAGTCACTTCTAATTGTGTTCCATTTCAAGAAGTTGTGTTTTTTTTCATGGTGTAAATTATTGGATTTTTGACTCCTTCCTGGAGCCAACTAAATTTGGAATAATTATTTTTGGGAAATCTTCGCACTGAATCAACAGCATATACCCTGTTCATGTCGGGGATGTTGCGATTAGCGATTTCCAATCATTTTTTACCTCTACTTCTCTCACGATGAGCATATAATAACATCATCAGTTATCATCTTTCATGAGAAATCAAAGTACTAGTTCCACCATGGGAGCAACATGACTAAAGCACGGCCTTTCGTCACTATTTCGATCATCCCCCGTATAACTTTAACTAGCCTTTTTAATTGTGAAGCATGAGAGATGCTCTTGGACTACTATTCAGGTTGATCCTTCCTCAGAAAACCAAACTAGTATGTTTTAGATGGTCATTTGCAATAGTTAAATGAAACCATGTTGCTATAATCATCTTTGTTGCCTATAAAAAAAAAAAAAAAAACCTTCTTCGTTGGAGAGCCAAGTTTATGACATCTGATCATACTTGCTATAATCGTCAGACGACTTTGATTTAAAATCAAATGGTGTAGCTGTGCCCATAAAGTACTGCAACAAACTTTGATCACGCGCCCATCAACCATGACCAGTGAGATATTTTTCTGGAGTTTCAGCTGGTTTTCCAAAGAGAAGACTCCAAATTTCGCCCGCCTTACATGGGAAACATGGGCCTGTCCAAATTGTGTTTTGAATGCGAAGCAAAATTCAAGCATATAGACAAATACCCAACTGTGTACAGCTTCGCAACGCTTATTATAGCCGTGAGAATTGTAAGCCAAATCACAATCATCGTTCAGTGGAGGGTCAGAAAGGGCTGTTGTTCGTTCATGTCACTTTTCAAACACTTGTTGTGCAATGTTTGTGTTATGCACGTGCTATTTCTCTCATAAAAGCGCGTGTTGACTACATTTGGATCTGGTTTGGAATTATTGAGGCCAGACATGATCATTTTCATGAACAAACATGGGTCTTTTTGTTTGTTTCTGCTAAAATAGTTGCTACAACCATCGGCATGGGACTTCGGGATTTGCTCCCTCCCTAAGGTCTCATGTTCGAAATTCTACACTTTTTGAATCCAGGTGGTTCGCTTGAATCCTCTCAAACAATGGTAAAGCTGTCCTGGGCCAGTTTATACGAAGCTTTGTTTCGACTTTAATTCCCCGCAAGTGGGCAGTAGAAATGGTCCCCAAGATTAATCGAGGTGCGCGCAAGCTAGCACGGAGATCTGAGTTATAAAAAGAAATACCAAGTTCCTCTGTTTTGAGCCGTACATACTAAAAACTATCATTCGACTTGTGGCTTTGAATTGTGCCTCATTTTTGGGCAGTGGCCCAGGTTTCACCATCACCTCAATGGGATTATATGGTCATTGACAGCGAACAATGGGAATGCCATGAACGCGAACACGGTCAGAATCCATTCCCCTGTCATCATCTTTCTACAAGCATTTCCATCTTAATTTTAACCGTCAATTCCTCTTTACCCAATTTTTTTGTATACAGGCTTTTCGATCACGTGGAATCTTGCGAGATGAGAAGATTTTCACGCTATTCAATAATTTAATATGCACCGGAACAATGGTACGAGTAAATTTTAAAATGCATCGACCGGTAGGAAAATTTTAAAATGCATCGACCGGTAGAAATATTGTTAGGTACAAACAAAAATTGAGCTTCGATCTTTGCACTTTGTCGTTTTGTTCAAAGATGAGTTGTAGTAGTCTTTTCCCCTTTTGTGAACTTATTATGACTGGTCCGCACATTGACGGTTCAAATTGAAGGGGTAGCTAGATCATTATGTTTTCATATTGTGCCTTGTTTGTATCCTGGAGCCATCACAACTAGCACTTTGTCTGCACTTCCCCTAAGATTCTCTTTTTTTTTTTGGGGTAACCGAGGTGTTCGGGCCAGCTTACGCGCAGCTCAACTAAATCCTCGGAGGTAACTAACACAACAACCCACCGATTCTTTTGTCAGGAATAATCTGAAAATTGGAAAGAAAACTATATTGAGATGTAGTTCGATTGATTGATAATGCTTCTATGCTGTAGCTTGCTGATGTGAAATGTATGCTAGCTTCAGGTTATTAATCACGAACACGTGCATTTTCTGCAGTCGATTCTATTTTACCACTTGCTGATTTTAAATGTTGGATGGCTTAACCTAGCTGTGTATATGTGTTTGAGAAATTTGCAGAAATAGTTGCTTGGTATAAGAGATCTCCAATTGATTTTGCCATCTTGGCAATGCCGCCATTGCCGTAGTCTTGCTTGTTGCAGAACGATCGAATTTTCCAGAAAAAAAAATTGCAAAAAAAAACCATTGTTCCTTTCAGATTTATACCTTCACTTCACACCAACTATGCAAATTTTTTTGCTAATAGCATCTTTTCTTCTTCTTTTTTCAAGCAGAAAATCGCTAATAACAACTTGAGTGCTTCAGGATATCCAATTGTGAAATTGGAAGAAAAACTAAAAAAAAAACCCATAGAAGAGTGCAAAAACAGAAACATCCATGGTTGACTACCACCATGGAAGATAACAACTGATGGAAAAAAATATTTGTTGCGCTCTCACGAACAAGTGAGCCTTTTTTCTTCTCTCCCTCCCAGTTGTACTAGTCCTAATATTTTTTTTTCCTCCCATCTACAACTTGAGATATGCTATTTTTCATGTCCAAGCCTGCGGCCCAAATTATAACATGAAAATATATTTTTTCCATTTTTTTTCGTTTTTGTTGCAATCAAGCCATCACCACCACTGCCGCCGCTACCACCACCGTTGCCACTGCGGCCACCACCACGGTCGCCGTTGCCGTCACGCCACATATAATGTTATATGTGTAACAAAAAACGTATTTTTTCATTTTTCGCGATTTTTTTATTGAACCCACTACACTTAACATTTAACGTTATATATGTGACAAATTTCTTTTTTTGTTTTTTCTATTTTTCTTGTATTGATTTTGTAACGTTATATGAGTGATAAAAAATTCCTAACATACAACATGATATGTGTGGCAAAAATTTTTTAATATGCAACATTTCTTTTTGATTTTTCTTATTTTTAGTCTTTAACGTCATATGCTAGTCCATACAAAGCATATAACATTATATGTGAGTTTTTGAATATCTAAATATAGCAAAAAAAAAAAAAACAGAACATATAACATTATATTTGAGCTTCTGTAACTCTAAATCTCACAAAAAAATAGAACAGAACATAAAACATTATATGTGAGTTTTTGTAGTTCTAAATCTCACAAAAAAAAAAGAATATATAACATTATATTTGAGCTTCTGTAGTTCTAAATTTCACAAAATATGACATATAAAATTATATGTTATCAAAACAATATCATATCTTTCTAACAATATTATATATCTCAAAAAATAACATTATATGTTCACATATCAGGTCACCATTGTCCTTTGTTTTCAGTCGCGCCTTAGTCTCAAGTTGAATGTTGATGAGGCCACAGGGGATCGAGCTTCATTTTTTCACCGTTTCTTTATCAAAACTTTCATCGAATCCTTCAAAATTTGGAATTTTCTGCCTCCGAATAACATTCCCATAACTTCTATATCTACATAAATACATATTCAAAACAACATTAATATATTTCAAAAACGAGATATAATATTATATGTCTAACCTTAAGAAAAACACATATTACACATGACAGAAATTCACATATAATGTTATATATTCCGTTGTCTATCACTTATTGAATTGGTCCGCGCAGCGGCCTCTTCGACTTGTTTCTGATAATATATGGATATATCCATATATGCTTTTGAGAGGCCGCTGCGCGGACCTATTCAATAAGAGAACATATAACGTTATTAGTTCCTTCTTTTTTTTAAGTTTTACATGACAAAATCTCATACACAACGTTATATATTTTCTATGCAAATTAAAATATTTTTTTTGTCAATACAAGCTCATATATATATATATATATATATATATATTCTCATATAACCATATATAATCATATATGGATATATCCATATGTGTTTTTACCAATTCAATAAGAGAATATATAACGTTATTAGTTCCTTTGTTTTGGAGTTTTACAGAACAAAATTAGGTACCAATGACAAATTGTCACATATAACATATATGTCTTAGTAGATAAGATCATTTATAACCAGATCACATCGCTAACCGAGCTTCAAATCACATATTTTCACGTATAAGTCGGAGAGGCCACTACGTAGACCAATTAATAAGTGATTGATAACGGAGTATATACCGTTATATATGACAGAAGCTCATATATAATGTTACACGGTACAAAAAGATCATATATAACGTTATATGTTCTCTTTATTAAATGACATAGAATATTTATAATCTACAATGTTATATATAATAATATAACGTTATATATTATTATATCTCTCTCTAACTAAGAATGTTTTTAAAAAAATGACTTTAAATAACAATAAAATCACACATATAACCTTATATATTTTTTCAAAAAACACAATCTGTTCCAACTTTATATGTCTAACCTTAGAAAAAACACACATATAACCTTATATATTTATTCAAAAAACTCCAAATATATCAGAAGCAAGTCGGGGAGGCCGCTACACAGACCAAATCAATAAGTGATTGATGAGAAGCACAAATATAATCTTATATATTTATTCAAAAAACTTCAGATCTCTAATCCCAGAAAAAGCACACATATAACCTTATGTATTTATTCAAAAACTTCCAAATCTGATGATAACTGGACACGGGACAAATAAAAGACCAGATCAACTTTCTTATAATATTATATTTTTTGTTTTTACTACTCCAAATTTCTATAAAAAAAAAATCAGAATTAACAACTAAGACTTTCCAACGGATCTACAAAGATAAGAACTTACATGGATCAAAGTAGGGCTCTAAAAGTCGTCATAAAACAATCAGCTTGTGGCTTGTTTTTTGATTGCTTCCATTCACAAACAGAAAGTTCTTTAGAGAGAGAAAGAGAGAGATTTGTTGGGAATGATTTGATTAGGGGACTTCGGGGGATGAAAAAAGTAGAATACTATTAGTATTGCAGAACCAAAATAAACAACGAATGTTTTTATCTTGATTGAATGATTTAGGGGCATGGCAGTACCGGACAAAGCTCGTAATCAAGGACTACCCATTTCTAGTGGCGAAGGTCGGCGTGGCCCACGTTGATGGACTCGGCATACCGGGCTTGGAGCTCTTTGTTGTTGCACTTGGGCCGAGTCTGGGTAGTAACAAGTCACGTTGATCATGAGCCCGTCAATCGTCGGCAGCAGAGGCGTGGCCGGTGACGGTGGTGATCGTGGGCACGGGGAGGGACATCAGATTGGCGACTGGGAGCGGAGATTGGAGGCCATGAGTTTGAGAGAGAGAGAGAGAGAGAGAGAGAGAGAGAGAGAGAGAGAGAGAGAGGAGGCTGAGCTCTAGATTGTTTGTGGTCTAGGGTTTCTTTTTATATGACAGCTTATATATGAGGACATTTTTGTCTTGGTTTAATTTTTTTTTTAAAAGAACTAAACTATATTAGTGGACTATAGGGGTTACAAACATTTGAAGTGGACTAACTGGGTTACAAATTCTATATAGTGGACCCTAGACTAATTTTTTATATATTGAATGACCCAAGTCTACTTAAAAGCTTAAAGCCTTGTAAGAATTGAGCCACTCGATAGTAATTTATTTAAGTTAATCTAGCTTTTTTTCTATTTATCTGATGTGGGAGTCAAATTCTTCACACATACTCCCTCTGTCCCTTTTTAAGTGTCCTGCTTCGTAATTCCAACTTATTAAAAAGACATCATCGTTATACCTTTCACATCAATTTTTTCCTCAATTTTTCCTACTTACCAATATCATTACACTTTTACTCACTAACTTTTCAAAATATAATATACTTTTAGGGACAAAATAGGCAATGCACCAACTTTTACCCATTAATTTTACAAAATGGACACTTATTAAGGAATAACCCAAAATGAAATACCGGACTCTAAAAAATAGACGGAGGAAGTATTATGTTTCAACAATCTCCCCCTCTATCTGACTCGCTTAACTTCCCCTTGATGCATGACTGGGCTTATTCACCACACTCATTCTATCATGAGTCACCATACTCCACGAGATCCACCTTTCTGCTAGCCACCTGCCGTGTGCACCAGGAATTTTTCTACTCCATCAAGAGTCGCTGCAGATTCTAGCTTCCTGCTCTATCGCAGTCTCCGTGCTAGCCCATGACCACTGATGCTTCACGAGAGTTCACCCAAAGATATTCAACAATCGACACTGATAGCAAATGTTGGGAGTCCGATCCGTACAGGTTCTACCCATGTGCGCGTGAGTACAATCCGTTGGGGAGTATCCATATAGACCACAGCACATCAGTGGGCACAATATAGTCCATTTAAAAGTTTAAACCTTATAAGTGGTGCGCCACCTAACTATATATTAAGGTCCACAAGCCATTTTTTTATTTCTCCGATATATGTAGGATTAAAATCCTTCACACGTCTCAACACTATGTTAGACCTATTTACGCATTCTTTTGCCCTGGCAAGTCTTTCACTTCTTTGCCTGCATAAACATGGAACACAATATCAGAACTATTGCCCTTAGATAGTTCTTTTATGTTGTGTGATGTGCTGCATTGCAATTGCTACGAATTTACGAAAGTGAAATGTTTTCGGAACGGCAAGGAAACAACATACCTGTGAGTAGAGAAAAGCTCCAAAAATCGCGATGGCAGCTCCAAGTGCGTTGACCGGTTGTACCCGCATTTGGAAAATAACAACGGAAGCAACTATAACAGAAATTCTCCTCATTATAACCCTCCCGATGCTAAATGTCAAGGGTGACGTCTCATTTAGGGACATATACGCGACTTGATTGTACAAGTGATAGAATACCGTCTGTGCCGCCACCCACCTACATTTTCAATACTCAGAGCCAAGATATGGAAAGAAAATTCAGGGATAGTTACATTATTAAGCAAGGGTAGTTCATAAATGCCCTCCACAGCAAAAATCTTACCATATGAAATTAGGTCCAATTTGAGAAACTGCTTTGTCCCAGCCAGCAGCCCATATCTGGGGACCCTCCATAGCAATTGCAAATGGGGTGAGAATGAAAAGAGACATCATAGAAAGGCAAGCATAGTAGTTAATTCCTCCGACGGACATCATCCCTCTCTTTGAAAATACGTTTCGAAAAACGATTGCCAAGTTCGATGTCATAGCCTCCATGAACCCTGCGAGCAGACCAACCCAGATTCCAAAACTAGTATCAGATTTGAGTTTTAACATTGGCATCTCCAAATTAGATTTAGGCTTTGGTCTTTACCGGTCAAGTCGAAATCAAGCTCGGTGGCCGCAGCGAGTGCACAACCCCCGATAATTGGGAGGAGAGAGAGGTACACTGCCCATGGAAAAGCCTCACCCAGGAAAAATCTGGAAGCCAGAACGCTAAAAGCAGGTTCACCACTCTTGATTATGTGGGTGAATGAAACTGCACCCTTTGACATGCTCACTGTTGCTGCCACATGCCCAATTGTATGTGCCACGGCCACCTAACAATCCGAGTTCGACCAAACGACACCACTTAAAATTTGGAAGCAAAAAAAGAAATAAAAGGAAAAAGAAAAAAGAAATTGCGGGGACAGAGAAGACAATTCCTTTTCTGTTATGTTTCCTGCCTTTTTGTTTTAAAAAAACATATCAAACGTCATGGGAGAGCTATTTCTTGGAATCGGCTTTGCAAGGATCAACATATAAAATAAGATCAACATATAAAATAAGTTCCAGACAAATACAGAGACCTCAGCGACTGATCATCTATAACCAAATCCAGTTCCAACTATCGTATTTGATCGGGATGAACACGAAGATCATCTGAATACTTTTTTTTTTTTCTGAAAGCAACACACTTTTCACTATTTTTTGTTTAAGGAAACACAGAAAACGAAAAAATGAATTAAACAGGCACAGAGCCTATGCTTACCGGCAACAAAGCTTTCCAGAAGTTGAGATCGGTCTTTGGTGCTTCGGTGATCTTTGTAGCCCAAGAAACCAACATCATGAGAGACCCAGTTGCCAAACACAGAGTTGAAGTGAGCCATGGGTATGGAAACGCATTGAGGACCTTCTTGTTGTATATACTGAATACCACACTCAAGGCCCACCATGAAGCGAAGTAGAGCCCAATCTTCAGCTTTCGGGCTGCAACTTCCCTTGCTTCTTCGTCGAATTCTATGTTGATCTTTATCGGCTGAAACCGATGGGCTTCGTAGGCTTTGCAGGGGACAAACGACTCTCGTGGTTTCCTATCTTTCGATTCATCGAAGAAGTTAAAACCTTGAAGAGACGACGATTTGTTCAGACATTTTACGACTAGAAGTCCAGTTTTGTTTGATTTACTGGCAAAGTTCAGGGTAAACGGTGGGAGTTGTTGAGGTTTTAGAAGCAAGGGTTTTGGTTGGAGGTGATTAGAAAGCGCGAAATTCGCATAGGGTTGCATCGCAGAGAAAGCCATGCTGTTGAGATTCTAAAATCTCACGCTGAAGTGATCAACAACTACTACTAGTAGTTGAAAGTGAGAACAAAAACTGCATCCGATCTTCCTGAGAACACCTAATCTCTCGTTAGATGTTCTTATTTTCTCTGGGCTGTGGTGACTCTTTGTTCTCCGTAGCCCGGAATCTTTGATTATATCTTCATTGCTGAGGGGAAAAAAGAGAGAGAACTAGTACGGGTAGTAGAAAGATATCATCACCTCAGTTCAGCGAGGATAAACTGAGGTGATGGGAAAAAGTAGGGGAGTTATCAGTTACCTAAACCTAGTTTTAGGATTATAGAGTGATATATATAGGCTTTTGATGGAGAGAGATTGTTGGTTGTAAAAGGTTGATCGAATCTGTCCTGTCTATTGGTTGAAGGACGGCAAAGGAAAAGCCAAATGTCGCTCTCTGATTTGTTTAAGTTGTTTTGGTAGTATTTTCGTGGTGTAAATATTCAACTTTTGTCTCCTTTTCGGTTAAGTTTTTTTGGGCTAAATAATTCATTTGGATTGTTTTTTGTTTTTATTCAAATATTTTTACTAATTTTTTGTTTTTCGTCAATTTTTTGTGGATTGTTGTTTCGTTATTACAAGAAAAATCTAAAAAGTAAAAATTACTATTGAAATCCAAACTTTTGTGAATTATTGATTCGTCTCAATAAAAAGAATCGGAAAAGTAAATTATTTTTACTTTTACACAAATATTTTTGAAATATTCAATTTTAAGCCAAAAAAGTCTACTTTTTGACTTTTTTTTTCCTTCTGGAAAGTGATTATTTCTCAAAATATTAAGGTAAAAATTATAATTCTTTACTTTTTTAATTCGCCTTGACGAGACGAATTAGAAAACAAAGAAGTGAGGTGCAAAACTAACAAATACAAAAAAAATTGAATAAGGACAAAACCAAAAAATGTCCAAAAAGTTCTTAGTGGATCAACACCTAAAACTCAACTTTTCACAAATTTTTACGCAACTTATTTTCCTCACATATATCAACAAAAATACATTTAGCATAAAGAACTTTATTATTGAAATTAGCATACAACAAATTAAAAATGAAAACTTTAGTTTTGGACTTAACCTGTTATTGTCTGCCGTATTGCAAGGGCGTTTCGTGAAAATTCCCGAACTTGCCACATGGCACCTATTTCCTTGAATTTCTAAATTTAGTTATACATTAAAAATTGAATTTACTTTTAGATGACTCTATAGTACTATTAATTGGGAGAGTATGGATTATTAGATTAATATTATATATTTATTTAAAAAATTAAAATAAGTTGGAGATGAGTTTGATGAAACTTTTTATAAGCTAAAATTAAAGTTTAGACTATTTTTTACATAAGTTGTAGAATAATTTATTATGAAGTAAATGTCTAAATTAATTAACCATAGCATTCTATGTAACACATACGTACTTTTACAACTTCTAATAATCCCCCCAAAAAGTTACAAATTGAAGCTTAAAATAATATCATTTTTTAATCAAATAAGCTAGAAAAGCTAAACTAACAGTTTTTTTTTTTTTTTTTGGGGGGGGGGGGGTCCTTATAGCTTCCAAAGGAGCGAAAAAATTTCATTGCCGGGTAGATACCATGTGGTGCCTGTTCGGCGCATCCGAACCATCCATTGCATTTTTGGTTGGCTCGGATTCGGAGAGAGAAAAATGAGAGAGTTTTGGGGTGAGAGGAAAGAGGGTTTCAATTTGAGCCATCAAAAAATATATTAGATGGCCTAGATGTATCAAGCGGGTACCACATGAAATATACCCTTTTAACACAAGAACGAGGCTTAAATGAACTATTGAAAGGTCCAAATGTGACGATACAAAAGGCATCAATGGAAAAATTCGTGGATGCTAGCTCTTTTTCCTCTTACAAAATTTAAAATTACCGGGTCCTCTCTGGTTCATGTTTTTACCGGAGGAGCTAAACGGTCCTGATCATGACCGTTCATTGATAAATTCAATGGTACGGTTCACATTTTCTTATAAACTCTTACCAGTCAAAATTTAAAAATACATCCAAACAATTGATTGCAGAAAATGAATGGTTACAATCAGAACTGTCTCCCCCCACCCAAAAGATTAACCCGAGAGGATTAATTAAGATCCTTAAAATTAACAGACAGATTGATGAGAATTCTTTATTTCAATTGATTTTTTGTCACGGGCTGCTGTACTTATTGACGTGCGCACCTGGTCATTATTATATACCCCATCTATCTGATGGTCAAAATATTACTGTAACTATTTATGTGTAATAAATAAAGTCTACTTTATACGTTTAATTAATGGTTGTTAATTACACGAGTCATTTTTACGGACGATTATCATTAATAATTGCTAATCTTCCTAACCGAAGAATATACCTACTCCCCGCATCTCAGAAACTCTCGGATTCGCTTCCTACGATTTCTTCTAATTCTTGTGACGACACACCAATCTTGGATCACCAATCCTCTAATTCCTATGATGACAGACGCATCTTGGATTACCAATTAAAAACTTTTCTTTATTGCTCGATCTTCTCTAATTCGTACGATGACAAACGCGTCTTTGGATAACCAATTGAAAATTTTTCTTTATTGTTCTCCGCTAATTCTTATGACGACACACACATCTTGGATCGCCAATTGAAAACTTTTCTTTGTTGCGTTCTCCAAACGGAAGCAATATATTACAATACTTTTTATCTTTTTATATTTTCTTCAGGGAAAGATCTGTATCAAATTTCGAAGATTCACTAACGTACGTCGGTTAAGCTAGATCACCACCACTGTAGACTTGTAGCTTTTCTATTCGAAGAATATTTCTGATAGTTCTTTCTCTCTTTGTTTTTATCTTCTGGGAAAGATTTGTAATCAAATTTTCGTGACTAACGCAACTCTTCGTTAATTTTTTTTTTGTTATTTGAGTGATATTTACAATAATCGTATCTTTCTACATCTTCGAGGGAAGATCCGTAAAAATTTTCATGATTCAATCTTTGACTTTTATTTACTTAAAGCTTAGTAGGATGCATCAAGAAAATAAATTGCTATACCCACAAGAAAATGACCTCAAGGATCCTTAGTTTAGATAATTTTTCACAAATTTATAGAAAAAACGTATGCAGCTTACAACCGACAATCTTGATCTGTAGTTTTTTTTAATCAAATAACATTTTACAAAAATTTAAATTTCTTTTTCCTTGAAAACAAAAATACTTTATTGCTGACTCATTGAAAGGCCAAAGGCCCTAACATCATCATCATGTGCTAGGACGGATAGCCATTGGGGGAAATAGCCCCTTCAACTCACAAGAAAATGACCTCAACGATACAGGGAATTTTCAGTGACTTCATGGGCAGCCATGTTACATTCATGAGTACTTTTAACATGGAAAAAAGAACAAGATAAAAAAAAAAAAAAATACAAGACAAGATGGATACAATCAATAATAATCGCATCACAATTCACATACACGAACAATAGCTTGAACAACTCACAGCGTGTCACCGTACGTCCACGATGATCTTGGAAAAATTCCAGTCCAAGGCTGTAGCTAATTAATGCGAATCGGGAATGCAACGCTTCAACTATACGCAGGGAGAAAGTCCCTGTAAGAGAGAGACCATGGCTGCACAAACCACGGCTCCCTGTTCGATCAGTCCGTTCGTTTAACCGCACTAATTTATATGCAAAACCTGAGTCATTTTTTTTCTCTAATATTTTCCAACGATTTCGAATATTCATGTCTTAGATTCAACAAAAAATTTCCTCTAATTTTTATAACTGATACACACATATCTTCGATCACCAAATGAAAACTTAGCTTTTTAATTTGTTCTTCAGATGCAAGCTATTACTATCAAATTGTTTTTTTTTTTCTTTTTATATTGAAGGCAAGATACTTATCAAATTTCCACGATTCATTCTTCGACAAATGCTAACAGGATGCATCGAGAAACTAGATTGCCAGCCTAACAAGAAAATGATTCTTGTTGTGATGACGTCTTGTTTCGTGTCCTCTTTGTATTCTTTATTCAAAGATTAATATAATCTTTTGTGGCTTTTTAGAAAAAATAAAATGATCACAAGGATTCTTAACGAAGAGAATATTCTCACCAATTTAGTTCCTTCCAAAAAAGCATACAATTTTTTTTTGGATTGGCAAAGAAATTTTATTTCCATTAATACTCAAAAGGGTACATCAAGAACGTTGAAGAAACATCACACTTGGAACAAAGATGCCAAAAATAGTTGACACCAAAGGCTTTTCTTCACTTGTATTTTAGTAGGATTATCCATTTGGATAATCCATTCTGATGCAAGGGCTGCAATCTGAGGATCTATTCATCTGCTGATTCCGCCAAACTGATTATCTCGAATTGGTTGGGTTCAAAGGAATCTCGCTTTGACATTTTAATCTGATCTTACTTGGAAAATTTTCAACTTCTACTTATTGCTTTGTAAGCCTCATTGGGTACTCTTCTTGTAATTTGGTTGGGTTGATTTCTTATTCATTCTCGGGCTTGAATAGCATATAATTGTTGTGAGGTAGGATGTCAACTTCATTGGAATGTTAATCTCACATTGTGATGCTATCTTTTCTTGTCCTATTTATCGATGTACTTCATTTCGTTTTAATGAAATATATCTTTTTCACCGTTCAAAAAAAAAGGGTGCATGATTTAAAAAAAAGTTTCACAGGAAAATGACCTCAAGAATATCCTGGGTATAAGAGAAAATTCTCACAAATTCATTTCCTTCTCACAAAATGACAAAAACCGGACCCGCTTAAGATCACAAATCTAGATTTGTACTACTTGGATGGTTCGTAAACTCCCTTCCCGATATCGGATTGACTTGATTTTTTACAGGGACCCTAAATGAAGTATTTTAAACAAAATGAGCGGCTCCGATCATCTTTGCGGGACCCAAGACGGGCTCAAAACCGGTCTGTGCGCGGCTGCTGTGCCCTCCTTGCTGTACCTGTAGCTTTTTTGTATGATAACTTCAATCAAAGAGTACATCAAGATGAAAACTCATTAAAAGACCAAGTAATTGACAGCGGAGATTCATCCCATAGACTATACCCCAAATCAACTAAACAAGAAACAACCCAAAACAACCCAATTGGGAGAAATCCAATCGGGAGAAAAACTCACAGACTCACAGTAAGAAACTGGAGAAAAAACCTCCACAAAATGGAGAAGAATAAGCAAATGATCGCAAACCAACGAAACAATAAAAAAAAAACCTCGCCATCATCATCCACCAACATAAATCTCAACCTCCGGCGACCCAATCATTCACAAAAACTCTGCACCCACAACTACACATCTGAACCGCACCACCAGAGACGAGTCACCAGCGAACGACAAATATGATAGAGAAGGTTTGACAGTAGAGGAACTGGGGAGGCCAAGGCGTCAAGAGGCGTGAGGGAAGGATAAGGATGGAGAGTGATGAAAGGAGGAGAAAAGACTTTTCGATTGGAGTTGGACGGAGGAAAAAAACCCCATAGGGGAGATCCCCCCCTGGGGGTCCATTTTAAGGTGAAAACCCTAAGAGAAGGGAGGAAAAGGGAGAAACAAAAAGGTGCAACGGCTAGGATTTAGAAAGAGAGAGAGAATTCATTTGTCATTTGTTAAGTAAAAAAAATATGTATATTTCTCTGCTTCTCATAATGGATACGCAAATCTTTGGTCACCTAATGGAACTTTTTCTTTGTTGCTTTTCTGCTGACGCGCAAGCTATTACAATAGTTGTATTGTGGAATTAGTCTCTCAAATTTAGTCGTGATGCTCGAAAACTGATTTAGATACTTGAATATTAAAAAAGAAATTAGTTGCATCGCTTTTATTTCTTTAGGGGAAGATCCGTGTCAAATTTTCATGATTCATTCTTTGACATATTCTAATTGGATGCATGTGTCAAAAAATATATTGCTAACGTCACAAGAAAATGGTCTCAATGATATTCTCCGTGTTTGCTCATTTCACTTGCTAGTTATTACAATAGTACATTGCATTCTTAGATTGATCCCAAAGAATTGATCGTGATGGTATGCAAAAACTGATCCGATATCTGAGTATTTAAAAAAAATTAGTTGCATCGTTTTTATTTCTTCAAGGGAAGATCCGTATCGAATTTTCACGATCAAATTTCTTTGACATATTCTAATTGGATGCATGCGTCAAAAAATGTATTGCTAACCTCACAAGAAAATGATCTCAATCTCACCTCAGCTCACCAAATCCTTCTAAAAAATTTGCAAAAATCGCACGCTGCTTAAAAATTATGGTACTATCTTTTTGAAATCTTCAAGAGAAGATCCGTACAAAATATTTATGACTCATTGTTTAAAGTACTGAATAATTACTACTTTTCTGTATTCTACTTTAATGGTATGCAAAAAAAGGAGGCTTGATACAGTACTTGATTTTGATCCATAAAAGATAAATGAACGGTTTAGATTCATGTCATGGTGAATTATTTGAACCATTCATTTGTCATTCATGGATCTTAACATTTCTTTGAAAAAAAAGGAGATTTGATATAATACATGAATTTAATTCATGAAAGTATCCATAATAGACTGATAGACTTATAAAAAAATAATCTCAAGAATTCACGCCATATATGTTTTTGGTGTTGCTTTACTAATTACTTCTTTCATCCTAATTTAATTGTTCCTAATTCTATTCTAACCGGATAAAAAATTAATTTTATCTTTAAATCGATAATGAATTTTACATCTAATATAGATTTTATTTGATAGATTTTGGTTAGTTTTATAATACAATATTTTTCAAATCACATAAAATATTATAAATTTTAAGATATAATAAATTGAAAAATTACACAAACCTTCAAAAAGGACAATAAAATTGGGACTGAGGGAGTACTAAAACTTACTTTTTGAAATTGTTGTTTACCTTTTTATCATAGTTTTTGAGATGAATCGTACATCTCAATGAGATGAATCAGAAAAGTATAAAATGTGGGCCAAAGTTAAAACATGTCCATGTATATAATACAACATTGCAAGGAACTTTTTTTGTTTTTCGTATTTAGTGAAATTTGATTGATCCACAAAATACAAACTGAATTCAATAAAATTTCAGAAAAAATGAACAAAAATACCAAAACAAAAAATATAAAAATATATAGCTTGAACTGGCCCTTAATATAGAGAATATTCTCACCAAATTCAGTTCCTTCTCACAAAATGACAAAAAAACAGACGCTGCCTAAAATCATCACTCTGTGTGTTTTTTTTTTTTTTTTGATAGGCAAAAAAATTTTATTAAGAAAACTTGACAAATGGTACATCAAGTTGGGGGGAGGGAAGAGAATTCCAACCAAGGTTGGAAAACAAAGGACCGAGGTCCAAACCGAAATACCTAAGGGACTCACAACGCCCATAACTGACATAATAAGCCCAACCCAAGAATCAAAACCAAAACCTAAACCAAACATGCAATCCAAACAATCCTAATCACCACCACCACAAAAGTATACCAGTCCCCATCACACCACTACCAACATCAATCACAAGCATACACACACAGCTAGCTCAATCACCAAAAAATCATCACTCTGTGTTTGCAGCACTATTTTTATTTGGATGATATTTCCAAAAAAAATTGATTGACTAGCTCATTCAAAAGGACTGAAATTTAAATTGAACATGATAGGATTGACTATGTTATTTAAACTTACGCAGGTAAACATTTGGGAAAATTTCAAAAAAGTACCTGAAATTTTCACGATTTTCAAAGAAACACCTAAATTTTAACTAATGACAAAAAGACACTTGAAGTTAATTACCATTCTGTTAATAATTATGCCCCCACCGTTCAATTCCGTCATTTTCTAACGGATGGAGCTAACGGAAGGCGTTAACCTTCCCCTCTCTCTCTCTCTCTTACTTTTTACTTTCAAAATTTATTTTTAACTCTTTCCTTTTTTAAGTAGAAAATAAATATGGCTAAAAGAAGGTAAGGGAGTTGGATAGAACGGTTTAATGTTTCTAATTCTAATAGTCTAAGTTATATATATACAAACTAAAGCCCCTCAGTGTTGCGAGTGGGGGTGAGTGCTCGAGTGTGTAAATTTGGGTGCGGTTTAGAATAAATTGGGTTGCAAATTCAGCACAACATAACTGATATTGTAGCCGGAAATTTTGTAATTTTGGTTTGTATTATATCGATTAATGTTTTATTGATTGCCTTAGTTAAAGGACTTATGTAATCACTTCTATATATATGCATCACAGGGTGTCACTACTAGCTTAAAATTATATGAAGGGTGCCACTTCCTTTTAATCTTTGTAATCCTTTATAAAGATTAATAAATTCTTTTTGCTTAGAAAAAAAAATTATATGAAATGTAAACTGTCATACCTACGTCATCTATTGGCACTTAAGTATTAGATTCCAATTTCAAACCAAAATTGAACAATACTATATCTAACTCAGTCATAACATGAAAAATACTTTTTTGATATGTTTCCTATGCATGATTAATTTCTAATATTCACATCTTAATTATGTTCAACACAAAATTTCCTCTAATATCTTACAACGGCCGGACGAACACATATCTTAATTGGACTTTTCCTCAAATTTTCGTGATGCATTCTTGATTGGACTTTTCTTCACTCAAATGTTAGTAGGATGAATAAAAAAAAACGTTTACTTGCCTCACAATAAATTAATATAGATAATATTCTCACAAATTCAGTTCCTTTCACAAGCCCACAAATTAAATAAAGTTACGCCGCTTCCGATAATCAATATAGGTTTGTAGTTTTGTTTATAAATTATTTGAGTAATATTTACAATAGTTGTTTCTAATTTTTATTTTCCAAAGAAGAATCATATAAAATTTTCATGATTCATTCCGAGATTTCTTTACTGCATCAGAGAAATAGATTGCTAGCCTCGCAAGAAAATGACCTCAACGATCCTTACTGCGTACGAAGAACTGAATATTTTTGCAAACTCTGTTCCATCTCACAAAATGACAAACAAGCGCATGCCGCGTAAGATCAGAAATCTAGGTTTCTAATTTTTTTTATTCAAATAATATAATTTACAAAATCTTTCATTTACTAGTTCATTCTGCAACAGAACTTAAAAATCTAAATTGACTATCAGAGGATTGAATACTACATATAAGCTTACATTGATGAGGAATTGTATGGAAGTACTAGCTAGGGGAGTGGAATGGGTTTTTTTTGGGCCGATTCTATTAGTCCAAGAATTCTACCAAACTAATTAACTTTGAACCTGGAAATTAAACATCAAAACAAATATTAGTCAAATACTTTTGCTCCCTTCCATGACGTACTCATGGGATTACTGAAAAATGAAAAATGAAAATTGTAAAATAATTATAAATCTTTTTTGTGTTATCCTTTTACATAGACTGATTCCATGACTTGAAGGCCGGTTTAATTCAAAATTTTGAAATGAAGATAAAACTTCTTCTTTTTTTTTTTTTATCTGCAAGATGAATCTCCTTTCAATGTGAGCAATTTTTATATGTGTTTTTTTCCCATGTGAAACGTGATTGTATACGTAATAGGGTCGCCTACCTTGTGGCGAAGTTTTTTGCTTTTAGATGTTATTGGTGAGAGTCTAATTCAGGTTCTCTTGGCTTTCGGTCTTAGCTCTTGAGGAATATCTCTACAAGTTAGCAATAATTTCTTTTTCTAAGTAAACCCTAGACCTGAGTAACAAGTCGTGTTGGGTCGTGTTCGTGTCGTATTAGTCGGATTCGTGTCACAAATCACTCAACCCAAACCTAACCCCCGAACCTAACCCATTTAGAATTCGTGTTTCTCGAGTCGTGTCATTTTTGTGTTTCGTGTCAGAAATGCTCAACCTTAACCTGTTAACTTCGTATCCGGTTCTTATCGGGTTATCGTGTCTATAGCCCAACTCTATATAGAATTATAGATATACCATATATTATATATATATGTTCGTGTTAATTGGTGACACAGATTAGTAACCATGTTAGTTGTGTCAATTTCATGTCTCACATGTTCAACCAGAACCAACCCGACCCATTTAGAATTCGTGTTTTTTGAGTCGTGTCATTTTCGTGTTTCGTGTCAGAAATGTTCAACTTGAATCCGCTAACTTCGTGTCCGGTTCGTATCTTGTTATCGTGTTCGTTGCCCAGCTCTAGCTAAACCCCCCCGTTGGCTATCATTATCTAAGTCATTTCCCAGCTTGTCCCCTTCAGTGATTCACTTTGCTTAATTTGTGAGGTACCACCTGCACTTCATCTTCAACCTCCCTAGGATACGAGCATTACTTGAACTTGTTCAGTACGTTCCAGCAGAGAATCCAGCTGATCAGTCTCCTTCACTTCCAAGTCTGTACCTTGCATACCACTATCCATTTGATAGATGCTACAATCCCATTGAACATCTTCAACTGTGATATCTTTGTTCTTTTCACCATCAACCTCCAATTGTATCCATTGATCAACATTTATGCGACAGTAATTATTGCAATATATGGATCCTGAATTCAAAAAATAATAATATTCCGTAATAATAATGGTGACAAGATCCAGGGAAAGTCTTCAATACACACCCATTTAAAGTGTGTACCATATGCACCTATTGTGTAGTTCATATTGTGCCATCTCATGAAAAATTACTTGTAGGATCGGTCATTCATTACATTTTATTTCGTATCGTAACTTTTATACTAAAAATTCGTAACTTTTCATCAATATGATTCGTAACCTTTTAGTAATAGATTCATAACATTTTGGGAATCATAACATTTAGTGTGTTTCAATGAGGGTGTATATGATACACACCCAAATAAGATGTGTGTATTGTAGCACTTCCCATCTAATGTCCCTTCTACAATTGAAGAAGCTTTTGAGTATTTTCATTTGCAGAAATCTAATGTCTTTTTTTTTTTTTTTGGAATGAGAACAAGAGGGTAATTTCACATATCAACTCACCTAGGCAATTGCTAACTAGGGAGAGTTATAATGAACCCTTTAAACACATACACACAATACCTAAACTCCCGATGTGAGAGCCACCCTAACTGATGCAGACCCAAAAGCCTCGTCATTAAAGAGTGGCACCACGACAGAGGGCCTAAGGGACCTGCACCAGAGGTCAAGCACCCAAACCACAACGGGTGGGCGAGATTTGGTTGTTTTGAAATGAGGGCAAGAGAGTAATTCCACATACCAACTCACCTAAACAATTGCTGATTAGGGAGAGATATAATGGACCATTTAAATACACACCATAGTTGTAGATACTGTATCGTACCGGTCGGTACGTTCCGTTTTAGCACAAATCCGGTAACTTTGACCTCCATTTCCGTTTCGTTCAACTTTCCGGCTGTTCTCGGACGATTCCGGCGTACCGGTCAAATCTCGGCCGAGATGTCGTTACTGGAAATTTCATCCGGTATTTTGCTAAACTGGGTTTCTCAGTCGCAACTGCCAACAAAAGAGAGAGAGAGAGAGAGAGAGAGAGAGAGAGAGAGAGCAGAAAACTCATCCTTTGCACCCGCAATTCTGGACTTTACAGTACTAGCAAGATTCGTTGGCAATCAGCTTCAGTCTAGAGAGAGAAAGAGTTACACAGACATATAGGTACATATAGATAGAGAGAGAGGAGGAGGAGGACTGGAGGAGGTTGAGGGAATCATCGGGCCAGCTACTTTCTCTGCTGTTGTTTGCCATTTGAGCTCTTGACGCCATGGGAGGTGGTGGGTGTGTGAACGAGTTCTTAGAGAGAGAGAGAGACAGAGAAAATCACAATGACCCGTAGCCTTTGATTTTTCTGGAAAAATCTTGGAGTTTTGATCCAGTGCTTCACTTAACAAAGAAACTCCTTTGTCTCTTTTGTATTTTTGATAAAAAATAGGAAGGGAATTAGTGAAAAGTATTTGATCAATACTTCTATTTATTTGGCAAACGAACATCCCAATTTGGCAAAAAAACAAGTGATGGCATGTAAATACCTAGATAAGATGCATTACGATGGTAGAATAATTCATATTATAAAGTCAATTATGTCGGTTTTGTTGTCTTAATCTATGTATTTTATGATGAATAAAATGGCATGGGGAATTTTTTTGAGTTATAATTATATATAATTATTATATATATATTGTAGTTGCAATAAATTCGAAACGGTACCAGGTACCTGACCAGTACCGGTATGTACCGTACCAATAAGAAAACCGGTACTTTATCCGAAATAGTATTCAGAACATTAATACACACACAATACCCAAACTCCCGATCTGGGAGCCATCTAATGTCCTACTAAATCACCAATTTTCTTAATGTTGGATAAGTTCCACACATTAGGGACACATTAAGAGGAATATAGAGGCATGCAGTTATATCCATGCAAACCTTTCCAGGCTATATATATAGCCGTCTCCCCCTCCCATGGTTTACTTTAACTAGACCATCGTTGCAACCATGCCTCCTTATTGTACCATCGACCTGTGAGTTTTATATCAGTGAATTAATCTCCAAGTTTTATATCAGTGAATTAATGCCCTATGGTTGTTTACCACAGGAATATATCCACCCTCCACTGCTAGCTACTTCCCTTATGTCCGTTCCGCCATTGTTAACAGGCTTACGGATTTAGTTTTCTCTTAATTTTGTTTGTGGCTTTATAAATTTTAGGATTTGAAGAAAAATCAAATTTAGTAAGAGGGAAGGAGAGACTTAGGAATATTTCCATTCAATGCTACTTAAATAAATATGTTTCATTTATATCGTCTCTTAAAAAACTCGAATGAACTGTGAGATTGATTGAGAGATTGTTTCTTAATTAGTTAAAAAAAAAAAAGTGCAAACATTTAAGTGACACGCGTCGCATGCAGAATCATTCTAATGAAAACGACTTTGCGTTACTATATGGTATGATGAACTACGAACTACGATTGTTTTGGCAAATGAAAAAACCCAAAAACAACTAATTCTCAATCTATTAAAACAAATAAAAATTTCTTGTTCCTCTCAGATTAATTGGAGACATTTTTGGATGCTGAGGGGGTACCACATAGTGGTATCCGTCGGCGATGGACGGCCCAAATTTATTCCCTCTCTCTCCTCTTTTTCTCTCTCTAAAATCCGAACCGTCCAAAACATGTTTGGACAGTTGGGATTGTCAACATGTACCACGTGTGTGGTATCCACCTGGCACCCAAAAACTTCTCCTCAGATTGATATCTTAGCACCAACTTAGCAACAACTTTTACTAGCAGCTTCGATGACCAACCATTTGAGTGCTTCAGAAAATTAGATTCAACTCTAGAATTGGTTTAAAAAAAAAAAACTTGAGAGAGTAAAAAACATAAAACAGCCCTGGTTACTGACTTCACAGATTACAACACAGGGGGCCAAAAAAAACATCTGTTGCTCTCCCCCCGAAGTAAAAAAAAAAACATCTTTTACTAGTCCTACGTTTTATTTTTTCATATATAGCATGAGATATGCTATTTCTGATCCTATAGCTAGCCTGTAGCTAGCAAAAATTCATAACAACAACTCGTAAATCTCCATGGTAAATTTTAGACCAATTTCTGCATTCTTCCGCCCCGGTCAATCTTTCACTTCTTTGCCTGCATAAGCATGGAAGAATATATCAGAACGATTTCCTTCGGATAGTACTTTTTATGTTGTGAAATGTGCTGCTCTGAAGAATTGCTACACATGTACGAACTTTTAACGCTACCAGAACAGGAATGGAGAAATGTACCTGTGAGTAGAGAAAAGTTCCAAAAATTGCAATGGCAGCTCCGAGTGCGTTGATTGGTTGCACCGACGTTTGAAAAATTACGATGGAAGCAACTATAACAGAAACTCTCCTCATTATAACATTCCCAATGCTAAATGTCAAGGGTGATGTCTCATTTAGGGACATGTATGAGACTTGATTGTACAAGTGATAGAATACGGTCTGTGCCGCCACCCACCTGCATTTTCACAATTCAAAGTCAAATAATGAAAACAAAATTCAGAGCTTATTGCATTATTAAGACAAGGTTAATACATAAATGCCCAAAAACAAGTTTCTTACCATATGAAATTAGGTCCAATTTGAGAAACTGCTTTGTCCCAGCCAGCTGCCCATATCTGAGGACCCTCCATAGCAATTGCGAATGGGGTGAGAATGAAAAGAGACATCATAGAAAGGCAAGCATAGTAGTTAATTCCTCCGACTGACATCATCCCTCTCTTTGAAAAAACGTTTCGAAAAACGATTGCCAAGTTCGATGTCATAGCCTCCATGAACCCTGCAAGCAGACCAACCCAGATTCCAAAACTAGTATCAGATTTGAATTTTAACATTGGCATCTCCAAGTTAGATTTAGGGTTTGGTATTTACCGGTCAAGTCGAAATCAAGCTCGGTGGCCGCAGCGAGTGCACAACCCCCAATAATCGGGAGGAGAGAGAGGTAAACTGCCAGCGGAAAAGCCTCGCCCAGAAAAAATCTGGAGACCAGAACATTGAAAGCAGGTTCACCACTCTTGATTATGTGACTGAATGAAACTGCAACCTTTGACATGCTCACTGTCGCTGCCACATGCCCAATTGTATGCGCCACAGCCACCTAACAATCCAAAGTTTGACCGTAAGAACACGTTTTAATATTTGGAAGCAAATAGGACAAAAAGAAACTGGCGAGACAGAGAGGTTGATTCATTTTGCATTAGGGTCCCGCTTTTTGTGGAGAGAGAGATGTAGATGTAAATGTAGGGGCGGACCTAAGATTTATCATCAGTGGGGTCAAATATTTATAATTATTTTTGTATTAACACATGATAAATGGGGAAAAAATTCAATAAAATGCTACACACGCAAAGTGATCTATTCATAATCTCTATAATCAAATTAAAGCAATATGTCTGTCCATTACATATCACTTCATTTACAATTGGATGTGACAAATTTTCGTATTTGGTGAGAAAAACAATAAACATAATACGCACAATAACAAAAACTATATTTATTCTAAGGATATTGATTAACTTTCATACTCTCTTTTTTATATTCACTCCCTTTTTTATTTTTTTATTGTTGAAAGTGTATGTGGTTTTTTGCTAAAAGACAAAAAAGAGAGTGTAGATATTAAAAAAAAAGGAGTGCGAAAATCAATTCCCTTATCCTAATTTCTAATCAACAAAAGAGGGTCACAATATAAGTTCGTAGAGGTAGTTAGTTTGGATTAATGACAGAGCCTAATGTAGAACACAAAATTCAATGTCCTAAATTAGGATTAAGCAATGCGGATGGTAAACATTAAACAATCTAAAAAAATACAAATTAAGAATTCTTGCATTCAAAACATGAAGCATGAGAAAAAAAAAAACATAAAAAAAGATGCAATCAAACAAATAATTAATTTTGTCTCAAATTGATACAGGTTTTTGCTTTCAAATTAGGTCCTAGGGTTTAGATTTACCTAATAACAGAATCATGGCTCATGGGTTATTACTAATCCATGCAGTCAATTTCTTATCTAATTGATGCTTCAATTGATTTCTTCTCTTTTCCACAGAGAGAGAGAGATGTAAATGGTTAGTAAGTTATCGATAAATAATAATTCTAGTAACACATCCAAACTCATACCCAAACACACACCTACACTCACATGAGTGGTGGGCCCCATATACACACTAGAGTGTGTAGAATGTATGGAATCCACCACTCATGTGAGTAGTGGGTATGTGTTTGGGTGTGGTACTAGCACCATTGATACACTATTGAGATCAATAAAATATGGGGGAAGTATATTATTATTTTTGGGGTAAGGAGAAAAGAGTATAAAATCCATGGGACAATGACCAAAATCTGGGGGAAACATATTATTTTGGGGGCAAGGAGGAAAGAGTATAAAATTCATGAGGCAATAACCAAAGAGTATTAAATCTATGGGGCAATTAAAATTATCTTCAGGGCAAAAACCCCAAGATATAAAACATATGGGGCAAAACCATGAAAATGTTCGGAGAACATAGGTATATTACTGGAGAGTTTTGCAACTCAGTGAGGTCAATGGACCCCCCTTGCCCACACATAGGTTCGCCCTTGAATTGTAGATGTAGGTCTAATTTTTATGTGACTTGTCGCTATTGTTGTTTCATAAGGGCACTATAGCGATTGTCTGAAAAAAGATATGATTTCAAGATAATCGTTATAGGTGTATTTTGACAGAAATATGGTAATGCAGTTTAACCGAAATACATATAGTTATCTTGAAACAAGTGGTTTCGTAACCATTGTTTCTATGTAATGTTAAGATAACTGTCATCCAAAACTATGTCATGATTTCTGACATGAATAATCTTCTTGACAAACTTTACAAAATGTACCTGTCCCAACCATCGTATTTGGCCGGGACGAACACAAAATGCAAAATCTTGACCTTTCCTTTTTTTCCCGGGAAAGTATGATGATCGGGCCCAGGCTTTTCATTGTTTTGTTCCAACAAGAAGGGAAAAATGAAAAATCGAATTAACTGGCCCCGAGCCAATGCTTACCGGCAATAGAGCTTTCCAGAAGTTGAGATCGGTCTTTGGTGCTTCAGTGATCTTTGTAGCCCAAGAAACCAACATCATGAGAGACCCAGTTGCCAAACACAGAGTTGAAGTGAGCCATGGGTATGGAAACGCATTGAGGACCTTCTTATTGTATATGTTGAATACCACATTCAAGGCCCACCATGACGCAAAATAGAGCCCAATCTTAAGCTTTTGAGCTGCAACTTCCCTAGCTTCTTCGTCGAATTCTATGTTTATCTGTATCGGCAGCTGAAACCGATGGGCTTCGTAGGCTTTGCAGGGGACCAATGACTCTCGTGGTTTCCTATCTCTCGATTCATCTAAGAAATTAAAACCGTGAAGAGATGACGATATGCTTAGACACTTAGGGGCCAGAAGACCAGTTCCGTTTGATTTTTTGGCGAAATTCGAGGGAAACGGTGGGAGCTGCTGAGTTTTTGGAAGCAAGGGTCTTGGCTGGAGGTGATTAGGAAATGTGAAGTTTGCATAGGATTGCATTGCAGAGATAGTCATGCTGTCGAAATTTTCGCATCTCACACAAAGGTGATCAACAAGTACTAGTAAAAGTAGAAAGTGTGAAATTCATCACGTCATTTCAGTGATATAAATTGGCAACTGAGGTGATGAAGATACTGGAGAGATTCTTACTAGAATCAAATAAACTCCATCGACATTTATAGTCCTTTTGTTGGCCTTTCAGGCAGATGAGGATTCGATGGAATCTAGTCATTAGTCTAACTGAGTTTCATTTTCAAGTTGGTTATGATATTTTCTTGGTGTAAAATATTTGGTTTTTTGTTTTTTTTTTTTGTCTTCCTTTCCAGTGACAAATAGTACTAGTATATTGTACTGCAGGCAATGTAATGTGAAAAAGACCCTGCACTTGTCACATGACAACTATTCAAATTTAAGTTTAATATTTACAATGTATGTTACATGTTTTTATGACCAGATACAGAGATCACAAGGATAGGGAGAGGTTGTTTTCACTTGTCTACTTCTCGAAAAAGGCCTTTTATTATCTTCAAACTACATGACGATCTAGGGGCACCAGTTACTTTTTAGCCCTAGATTTTGGCCAGCTCTTTCTTTTTTTTCTCTCTCTCTCTCTCCCTATTTTTTGGGTTTTCTTTTCTTCATATGCAATAATTAATGCACACGAGTGGATACATCACAATATCACTAGCTCTATGGGCATCTCCAACCCAATACCCTCTAAAACTCCATTTTAGAGAATTAAAATATTATTTTATAATCAAAAAGTAGATTTACAGGATTTTACTGTTCATACAATCTCTAACTACAAATCTCTGTATCTCTATTTTACATCTCGATTTCAAACATTCGTTCACTTTTTCTCTGATCATTGTCTAGTTTTTCTATCATATCTAATATTATTAATTTTTATATTCAAAAAGTGGCTTTATCTAGAGGATCCCTCTATATTTTTTTCTCATACTACATACATATTTGGAGGATGAAAACCAAACTTTCCAAATGGAGGAAAATATGGATGGTTGGTGGAGTGGTATATATTATCCTTCAAAATGGAGGAATAGATGAAGATTTGAATGATGGATTAGAGATGCTCCAAACCCAACTCTTATTTAGGTTGCATAATTTTTTTTTTTAAAAAAAAAAAACTCTCATCTCTATTGCCCATAAAAACTAGAAACTTTTTATTTACTATTCTACCCCTCAATTGAGTTTTCAATTAAGATAATTCACCTATAAGTAGAACTTAGTCGGTGCACACCAGTGGTGGCCCAATTTCATTGAAGGCCTAGGAAAAAACCTTAGTGGGAGGCGCCGCATTTGATTAAATATTATTGTTAATTTTGACCTAATAAAATTAACAGTTTAGAATGAAAAATTTATTTCGTGCTTTTTGATATGTGAAAGTATTACTCAAGAAAATCTAGTTTCTAGTGTCTACAATTCTACTGTAGTATTTTACATTGAAATGTGAGATATGAATGATTAATCACAACAAAATTAATTCTCATATTCTTATAAGGGATGCAAATAGGACTAATCACCCCATGAAAGCTTTGCTTTGTCACAATAGTTGAATCCTTCAAAGCCTGATCTGTTACAGTGGATTTGGACAACCGATAAAACCTTCTCTGTAAAATTGGTTTACAGACAGTTGGAAGTCCAGACACAATCACGAAATACTCTACTTGATTCCTTATGGAAGAATTTGAGTCCCCCTAAAGTGGAAATTTTTTCATGGATGGCCATCCAAGATAGAGTTGCCACGAGGTCGATTCTTTTTGATAGAAATTTAATCTCTGAGTTTCAATTGGCAATGTGCCCCTTATGTGATTTGCATGTGGAAACACCTCAACACTTGCTCTTACATTGTCGATTTTCGTGGGGAGTGTGGTCACAAATTCTAGCGTGGTGGAATATTCGATGGGTTTGTCCATCTTCTTTAGCAGAGTTAGCACCTTGGTGGTTTGGGAGCAAGTTCCAAAACTTGGAGAAAGCTATCTGGGAAGTATGTTTTTTTGCAACGCTTTGGTCCATCTGGTTAACGAAGAATGGGTATATATTCAATGAGGCAACAACTCAAGCTTCGGAAGTGGTGGATTTAATTAAAACGAGAGTAGCTATGTGGATGAAAGTTAAGTTTGACATTAAGATCTACACGGTGGAGGATTTCAAAGGTTATTTGGATGGGATTCGAAAAGTGAAGGTGTAGTTTGGTGTTCTATCCAACTTTGGTTGGATATCTTCTATGGTTTTAGTCCTATGTAATGTTTACTTCCCCTTGATGTACCCCTTCGTATTTAATAAAAGTTTCTTTTGCCGAGAAAAAAAATAGTTGTATCTTTCTTCCATCTTCAAGGTAAGATTCGTTTCAAATTTTAATTATTATATCACTCATATATACATTGACTTACTTTCTTTACTTTATACTTTAATCACTCATTCGTATCAAATTTTATTCGAAAATGACCTTAGGGATTCTTAAATGTGAAGAATATCAAATTTATAAATTTTCTATCCGCGCGAATGATATCTAGCTACAAAAAGAAGTTCAATATCATTGGCTAGGTCATCCAATTGCGGCGCAAATTAAATTCAAATTGACCACCATAGGATTTACTAGGTCATTGGCTAGGGGCTAGCTATGTGACCTAGCCTAGGTCATTTACTAGGAGTTCGAACGGTTTTTTGTTGCTAATTCTTTACGTCCGATTAAAGTAGTCTATCTCCAGATCATTAAGGGGGAGTTTGGCAACCCAATTAATTTTGACTTTTCATTTTACTCTTTTCAACTTGTATATGGGCTTTTGGCAACCTCCTTCCTAATTAAACGCATTTTAGCAAAATGAGTTTTTAATTTTGAGAGTTAGAGTAAAAGTGAAAAGTAGGGGTAGTGGAGATTTTTCACTTTTCCCATTTTCGTTAACATAAAGATCCACATAATGCATCTTGGACATATCTTTCAGACACTAGCAAAATGCATTTTGCACATATTTTTCAAAATTTTTTACAAATTTAATAATACATTCTCACCATAATCTAAAAAGTCAAAAATGTGAAAAGTAAAGAAATGGGACTTCAAAACACTCCTTTAACTGTCAATCATAAAAAAAAAAAAAATTAAAATTGTGAATTCAACAGAAGATGCATAAAATTGTAGCAGGGAAAGTTTAGGTTTCTGCTCCGTAGATTTACATTGTATCATACCAATCAATTTTATACAATTTAATTGGTCGCCATAGAAAAGATTCATGAAAAATCACTTCTCTGTGTGTTGCACGGGAGACTATTAGATATCAAATTCTAACCAAATTGAAGACTACTTTTATCGGTTGGAACTCAATCGCAACATCTCAAATACGTACTCTCTAATATGCTACTTATGATGCCTAGTACTCATACCGTACTATTTTGAAAACAAAAAATTTCCTCTACTTATAACAAATACAGACATAGTTTTGATTAATCACCAAATGAAATTTTTTTTTTTATCATTACTTAAACATATGATGTTGCAATAGTTGTATCCAACAGAAGATTCGTATCAAATTTTCATGATTCTTTCGATGATTCCCGATACATATTACTTAATTTTCATGATTTATTCTTTTAGACTTTTCTATTTATATTCTAATAATAGGATGCATCAACAGAATTTATTCCTTGCCTGACATGAAAATGACCTCAAAGATCCTTACTCATGGAGAATAATCCGACAAACAACAAGCTAAATGCATCAACAAAGTAGATTCCTTGCCTAGCTCAAGGATCCTTTATACTCATAGAGAATAATCTGACAAACAAGAATATGCATCAATAAAGTAGATTCCTTGGCTGACTCTCAAGGATCCTTATAGAGAATAATCTGACAAACAAGAAGATGCATCAATGAAGTAGATTCCCTTAGCTGACTCAAGGATCCTTAATTATAGAGAATTAATCCGACAAAAAACAATATGCATCAACAAAATAGATCGACTATTTGCCTCACATCATGAAAATGAGTTTAATAGGGAGAAGATTCTCAAAAATTGAGTTTCTTCTCACAAACTCGAAAATGTACGTCACTTAACATCATCTCTCTAGATTTTTAGTATTCTTATTCGAATAATATTTGCAAAAGATTCCATTGTTGGTTAGCTCATTCTGCCCGATAATTCAAATCCAACTCCACCATGGTAGGATTGACTAGGACATTTAAACTTGCTCATTCAAAGAATTGTAGCAACAATTAAAGGAAGTAGGGGACTTAGAAATAGTTTACTTGTTGATAATTCTTTGAGTCCAAGTGCGACGTCCATTCTGTATGGGTTAAAGCGTATGTGAGTGCAGATCTTAATTATTTGGTTTATTGGGTTAATTTTAGTAAATTATAAAGTGTTAGCCAATTTCGGCCAACCTTCTAAACAATCACGAATGGATCGATCACTCTCAAGTCTCAACCAAATAATGCATTAGATATTCTATGTGGAGGTATTATATATCTAGGAGAAAATCTTATCTACGGAGGAATTTGTTTGGACGGTTGGGATGTTAATGAATTTTTTTCAGGGAAGAGTTTTATTAAAATCTGGACCGCCCATAACACTTTTGAAAGGTTGTGATTGGTTGGTGTTGCAAACATTCTGTTTACAGCATCTCCGTAAATAAGTATATCTGATCATTATCTAGATAAAATGTTCATATATTCTAGCTAGGCAGCTAGCCCATAAATGTTCAATGAGTTCATTCTAGCTAGCTTCTAAGTGAGCACCCAGGTGAACCGTAGTGCCTATTTTTGCATATGTGGACATTTTCACGTGTACTAAAGTATTGCATCTCCACCGTAGATACTCCAATACCCAAGTTTTTAAAATCAACAAAGAAATAAATTTCGTAAAATTCGATAAGGATACATTGAGGGGGAGGCATAGGAGCAAACGTCAACATGTAATTGAGATTTCTTGATTTCAATTGAGTTTTCATATTTCATAAGTTAATGTTCCTATCGATATGGTGCACCTATTGATAATTGTCCACATTTTGTTTTGATAATTGCGTGTGAAAATATTAGTTGTACGTCAATTACCCGTCCACTTTATGTGTTGGTGGTCTAGATTTGGATCTATATATAGATTCACATTGTATCATACCAATGAATTTTATACAATTTGGTCGCCTTGGAGAGATTCATGTAGTCACTTCTCTTTCCGTCGAATCGGGTCGATTACCTTCTTCTTTTTTTTGTAATTCGGAAATATATAACGATTAAGAGTTTGAACACTATATATTTTTATCGGTTGGCCAGAGCTCAATCGGAACATCTCAAATACTTCCTACCTTTCCTAGTATGCTTCCTACGATTTCTAAAGTCATATTCTAGGTTCAACGTAAACCTTCCTCTGATTCTTATAAACAGATACACATATCTGTGATCACAAAATGAAAACAATTCAAATTGTATATTCATATCGAAGGAAAGCTATTACAATAGTTGTATCCCTTTTTTTTTTTTTTAAGAGTATATTCTTATCGAATTTTCATGATTCATTCTTGTACTTTTCTTGACTTGTATTTTAATAATAGGATGCATCGATCAGAGTTGATTCCTTCATCGCGTGAAAATGACCTCAATCGAGGATCCTACTCTTACTAATTCACAAAAATGTAAGCATATGCAACATTTACTAAAAAATTTATTATGTAGGTCATTCTGCGAAGGAATTTAAATTGACCAAGATTGATAGGATCAACTAGGTCAGTTAAGCTTTGCACGTTCAAAGAATTGTGGATAAAAGGAAGCTGAGGAGTACTTAGAATGGTTTTTTGTTTCCTCAGTACTCTTTGATCAGTCCAAGTAATCTACCCAATTAATTACTCCAGCAAATTTTAATCTTAAGAACATTAGAGCTGATAAATCTCCATAATTTAAATTATCCCTTTAGAAAAACTGAACCCAAGGGTTTAATTTTAATTAATTATTTGAGATGACGATAAATCTCCTTTTAATTTCCTCTTCTATAACATATTTCGACAGTATGCATGTATTAGTAGTGTATATATCATCATCATCACCATGTAGACAGTGTGATAAATAAATAAATAAATAAATAAAGAGGTCAGCGGTACTTTGTTTTAAAAAAAACAAGAGGAGGTGAGTTGTACTCATTATCTCTTTCGTTAAACTCTTTCCTAGAAGATTCCTTTAAAATCCGAACCGTTCAAAAGATCGTTTTAGACGTTGAGACTGAGAGCAGTGAAAAGAGTGATGAAACAAAACAGTAGGGTAGACTTTCAATTCGTTAACTGAATGACTGCTCCCAGCGCAATATATATATATTTTTATTTATTTATTTATTTATTTTGAATCTGCTGCTCCTAGCACATTGACGGTGCAAATTGAAGGGGGAGCTAGTCGTATCGTGTTTGTATCCTTGAGCCATCAGAGCTACCATTGTGTCCCGCAAATTAGACGATTTTGGTAAAGAATTAGAATTAGGCACTTCCTTTTACCAAAAGTTGGTAGAATTAGGCACTTCCTTTTACCAAAAGTTGGACTACAAAGAAGTCAGTATAGTTCAATCTCGATCATTCATTTCGATAATTAATTGTTCAGATTTGTGGAAGAATTCTACCGGTAAATTACGTATCTTAGATGAACTGCCACAAGAAAATCTACCACGCCCCCACTCAATGTTCTAAAATTCAATGTCGATGGAGCAGTTCAAAAGAAACACGGTCTGGTTGGTGTGGGTATTGGAGCACGAGACCATCTCGGTAGTATTCTGGGTACGGTTTCCATTCCTTTTTCTGGGCTCTTCTCCTAACGGTCTACTGAAGCATTAGGATTCTGAGAAGCTCTAATTGTTGCTGCTAACAGAGGTTTTTTCAAAGATTGTGATCGAAGGTGTTTCACTCGAGATCGTTCAGGCAGTGATTCAAGAAGGGAAATCTTTCTCCGACGGTAGCTCTGTCATCTCTGATTGCTTAGAGTTACTACCCTTATTCTCTTTTTGTTTAAGCGTTCTTGTAATAGGATAGCCGATGAATTGGCTAAAGAATTCCTATTAGGTGTAAGAATGGAGAATTGGGGGGCAGGGGGTGGGTGGGTTCGGAGTCGTGTCCCCCAACGTCTTGTTGATCTTGACCTTGATGATGTTCCGCCAATTGGTCGATCTTCTAACTAATAAAATCTCCTTTTTCCGGGAAAAAAAATCCTAAAAGTTGTGAAGTACAAGACTTTTGTTTTGTTCTTGTTCAAATTTTTTTCGCGTTAGTTTTGCAGCAAACTTCTATGTATTATTGATCGTCTCGAAGAGAAATTGGAAAAATAAAAAATAAGGACTTTTACACATAATTTTTGAAATATCTAAGAAAAATCCCAAAAGTGTAGAAAGTCATAAAAAAAATTACAGGCAAAATTAACACCATTCATCTTGAAAAATACAAAATGAAATCAGCATAATAAAGTAGGCAAAGAAATGCATTGAGCAACTTCTTATCGTGAGATCTTAAACTACTATTTCACCCCTCAATTTTGATAAAATCTTGTTAGCATGATGCCAACAAGACTCAAACTAACAAAATACGGAAAAAATTAAATAAAGATAAAACAAAAAGAGCTATTATAGTCTTGACACCCCTTACTTGTACTCCTGACATGCCAAAACATGCGACTCAAACCCATGTCACTATGTTGTTTTCAAATAGTGTACTCTTTCCTAGTCTGATCAGCAAGACTCTTGTCAAATCGTGTTATACATCAAAACAAGGAATTCAAGTATGAAAGAGGAGAATACAACGACAACGAGCTGGCCATATCTACTCAATCCAAAACAAAACAAAACAAAACAACCAGAAGAGCCCGAACTACCCCTGCTTCTTCGACCCTACACAAGCTGGATTTGGCCCCTCAAAAAGGTAACCGTTAAAAGGTTGCGGGCTCAGGATATATGTGTCGAGGCCAGCATCACCAGGCTTGGTCCGTTCATGCAGGTTATCAATTTTGGTAATAGACATAATTCGGGATCTGACAACACAAACCTACATCAATACTTCACCTGTGGCATTTGTACAACTAATCATGAAAAGCTAATACAAAAGTTATCGAGTGCTTCTGGAGCATTGCACGTGTGAGACTTTACAATAATGTAGGGTAGAAAAAGCACTTGAGCAATCTCTCAAGCTAATGAGATGATATTCTATGTTACTGCAGCAGTAAGAAAACCTTTTGTAAAGTTGAGGTGCGTAAACTAGCACGAACACCCTTTACCCCTAAATCCAAAAATGTAAGGGAAGAACTTAACTTGCTCCTGTCCTACAAGTACTAGCAGCAATTAACAAACCGGAGAAACGCATTATGCTTCCAAAGTTGCAATATAAATATGTTAGGATACTCATATTCAAGCTTGCACGAACATGATATGACATATACAAACGCAAACAGATAATTTTTTGAGATTACTAGATGATTATTGAAACCATATCTGCCCACAAATGCTTGTCAACTTCATTAGGTCAAGATAAACCAGTATTTTCCGAAGTTTTTCGGTCTGATTTAACAGTGGGAAAAATCAAAGTCATTCATAAGCAACAAAAACAAGTACACAAGCAGAATGGTAAACAGAAAAAATCAAATCAAAAGCCTCTGAAAATAAGAGAAAGAAACACAAAATCCTATCCCGGGGTGGGGTTAAGAGATCTCAAACCCTTTTCTTAGTCAATCCTGGTCTTCTTCTAGCTGCTGTGGTCCTGCCAGAGTATGGTAGAAGGCCTCGCAAAATGGCTAAAACCGCAAAACCCATGAAGGGGAAGTAAATCATCAACAGCTTATCTGATGCCTTCTGGGACCCCACCATTTCTGATAATATAGCAACCTGAAATTCACAAAAAAGTTAAAATGAGAGAACTTTCCAAAAAGTATGATTGATTTAATTGCAAAGACTGCACCCAAAGAAGAGTACTATAAGACACCAACAAGAAAACAGAGTGAATTACTCGTGTCTCTTTTCCGAATTTCACTACACACTCTATCTATTCTCTCTATGCAAACTCATTTGCCTCATAATGAGAACAGAATTTGAGGATCCTCCATTCCTCTCCAGTAGAATGGCACATGCCAGTAGTGCACCCATTGGCCTAAAGTTTAGCACATTAACAAACTCATTTTACTGTAGACACAGCCAATGCTCAGTGCACTTAGTTTTGGCGTTGCGCTTTCAATTTAGCCCTTTAAGCCCTCAAACTTGACTAAACAAATCAATCATCTATGCATGCCAACTTGTTAAACAAGCAAGAGGTTTTCAGCCGATGTTGAACTAAGGATACAAAATCATTTGACTGAATTGAATTACTCTAATTCGAGCAGCTGTCTCTTTTTGTTTATTACATATCACATCCTTTTTCTTTTTGTTGCATTGAAAACTACTTTTTAACTTTGCAAAATTATAAAGAAATCTCCACCTGATACTGCTACTGGCCTCATCCCTCCATGGCTTCATCTCTGTTTCTGAAATTCAGACTATCTTTTGGATACTAGTCCCAATAAGCACATGAGTAACTGGTACAATTTCTTCTATATTTATTAGCAATTAGGCTGCATTGAGTTAAAGAGTTTGAAAACTTAAATACAGAAACCTGTTGAATGAAACCTGTTTATCTAACTATAGTTGTTCAATCAGGCTCAAACTTGAAATGTAGAATCTATGAAAATGCTCCTTTCAGCTCCTGAATTTTACCCAAGCTGTCAAAAATTATATGGCAAAACCCCAATTAATACCTCCAGTCCACACTTCGCATCATGTAAAAGAACTTCGTTTCCCACCTTTTTGAGTACTTGCACCACACACTCCCACACGTTGGACATTTGGCCCTTGTAGCCGAAGAGGCATTTTTCTTAACTGTTCTAGGCTATGAAGCAAGGGCACTTCACTTCTCAAACCCCGACATACTCATACCCATGACATACCGGATACTGGTACTTGTCATGGTACTTCGATACACGTACCGGGTACACGAAACACGTACTGATTTTTCCCCCTATGATTCTTGCCGTACCCAAGAAGTAGCCCAACATATATCAAGCCGTACCCAATTGAGAGATGAACCTAAGTTCACAGGAATTCATGTTTCTATGCTTGGCATGAGTCATGACTCTAGAACAAAGATTTCGGTCTTTATGTTCCCTAGTACAATGGTGTTAAATATAAATTTGCAGATTATGGTTGGCGTTAAATAGTTATTTGATCTTGGATTCTTAATCGCCAAATTCATTTAGCTATTTCCTTTGACATGTAATTATTACTTGTAATACAATGCTCTATATTTTAAAAACACATTTGTTATAGACGTACTTGTACCCTACCCATACCCTATATTTTTTAGGTCCGTTGTACCCACATTGTAACAGTACCTGTACCGTACCTGTACACATGCTTCTTAGGTTTTAGGCATTGCATCTCATAAGAATGGCCACTCTCAACTAAAGATCGAAGTCTGGTCCAGGGGCCTCTAAAACGGAATCAAAATGGAAGTTCGGATCATCACCATATGAGCTGGAATATAGATTTCCATCTTGATTCATAAGGTTGCTATCAAAGCATAAAGTTAATTATGATAAGGAGTTTTAAAACCTTAAACCATTTTTAATATACAACGCAGATGCGTTGATAAGTTTCTTTACAGCAATTAACCCCTCTTCTAATTTACAATGCGGGTCTGTTGAAAGGGTCCCTTTACCCCCAATAATCAAGGACATAGGTACCATTTCAAAGTTTAGAAACCTTATACTATCATACCCTAGTTCCCCTTGGCTTTTCTCCTCTTCTTCTTCTTATTTCTCCTTTTTCTTGATGGATTGGCTTCAACTCGAATGGAAACGAAAGAATTAATACATCTGCCGCATCGCATAAGATAATTTCCTTTGCTTAACAGATCAAAACAGACAGTACAAAACTACAAATCAAAACTCGAAAAACTATTCAAACTTTCCATTTGTTGGGTTTGTGAAGCCGAATTCTGCTTCGTACTGCCACCTTGATACATACTGAAACTGGTGTGATCAGTAAATCGTACTCAAGCCACGTAACAATCTATGTGTACTTTTAGTTTGAGTTCTTTACTTGATTGTTTTTAGAGCGCTTCGTGTGTTTATTTTTTGGTGGATTGGTCGATTTCTCAACACCATTGATCTCCCTTGATTACTAAAATGCCAACCGAAACACAGTACTACCACTGTTCCAAAATTTTTGTCCGGTCCGCAAAATAAGGACTTAAAAATAATTCAATTTTTTCAAGAAAATTTCAAAAAAAATTAATAATTTAGTGAATATCAATGAGTACTTTTAATTTATAAAAAAAGTTTAAATTTTTTCTTAAAACAAATGTATTAGTATTTTTAACTCCTCGTTTCGTAGACCAAACAAACATTTTGGAGAATCGGGACTGTAACCCATTTCCCAATACACCAAAACACAGCAGCACAAAGCAAAATTCAAGAAAGAAAAGAAAAGGAAAGAGGATATAAATAAATAAATAAGTACCATGGAGGTGAAAGTGGAGACGCCAAAGACCAAACAGGTGGTGCGAAACCAAGACTTGCCCCCTAAAATGGCGTAGATATTGAGGAGGGAGAGGGGCCACTGGAAGAGGAGCTCGAGCCAGACCAGACCCACGAAGAAATTGGGCTTCTCCTCTACTAAGTAGTCACCGTACTCGCGCGAGTACCAGGTGTTGAGATCAACGAGAACTTTTGGGTACAGGTGGGTCGGAAGGCAATTCTGTGAGTCGATAAGCGGAGCGCAGATTGCGATGATGGTGAAGAAGAAGAAGAGTATGGCGTCTATCAGGTTAAGGAAAACACCCATTTTTGTGTTTTGTGGGAAGGGACGCTGCTCTCTCTCTTCGACAGAGTGCTCACTGGCTCTGTGTGTGTGTGTGTGTGTGTGTGTGTGTGTTGATCTGGGTTTTTTGTTTTTTAATCCGCATGTTGATCTGGGTTTTGTTTTCGGTTTTTTCTATGTTGTGAGTGAGAAATTCTTCAGTGGCAGGTGGGCACCGGACAGCTGGTGCTGAGCGCGCATCTCGGCCGTCCAAATGTATTTTGGACGGCTCAGATCTATTTAGGTAATTTTTAAATGTAAAATTATCAAAACACTATCTCAAATCAAATAGATCTAAACCATCCAAAACATATTTGGACGGCCGAGATGCGTGATCGGCACCAGCTGTCCGTGCCCGCTCAACACTAAAGAATTTCTCGTTGTGAGGGCAGGAAAAAGGGGATCTTGAACGTGAAACTGAGAAAGTTTGACATATTTTAATGAGATTTTGATATTCACGCATCATTTTTTATTAATAGCGTTCTATTTTGTTGAAGTTCATCATCAATAAAAAGTTGAGCCCAAAAATCAGTTTCGTTTTAGGAATGAAGAGAAAGACTTATTCATAGAGCTCCATAAATAAGTTTTTACTGAAATAAATCTAAATCATTCAAAAATATTTTAAATGATCCAAATTTATATAAAAAAAAATTTAAAAGAATTTATTGAGAATTACTCTTTGAATAAAAAAATGGGCAAATTACAGTTACCCCCCTCTAACTATGCCTCGGGAACACTTATCCCCCTCTAACTTTTTTTTTTGGCACTTAACCCCCTCAAACTAATGAAAATTCACACGGTCATAATTTCAAACGGTCATAACTTCTTCGTCGGAAATCGAAAATATGCAAATTATATATCGATTTCGAGGTCTTGAAGTCAGCTTTCTAATGACACCAAAATCATATCACGATTCAAAACACACAGAAAGTTATGATCAAAACGGTCTTTCTGTCTACCAACCCTTACTCTTTTGATCATAAATTTCTGTGTGCTTTGAATTATGATGTGATTTTAATGTCATTAGAAAGCTGACTTCAAGACCTCGAAATCGATATATAATTTGCATATTTTCAATTTCCGACGAAGAAGTTATGACCGTTTGAAGTTATGACCGTGTAAATTTTTGTTAGTTTGAGGGGGTTAAGTGCCCAAAAAAAAAAGTTAAAGGGGGGTAAGTGTTCCCGAGGCATAGTTAGAGGGGGTAATTGTAATTTGCCCAATAAATCACTGACTCCTTCGTAAATAAGAAAACGGACCGGGTGACTCTTTAAAGAAACAGTTAAGATAGGAGCAGCAAAAGTTGTACAAGCAGCCGGGTACAGATCTCACTTGCGTCCATTTCAGGTCCTGCAAAGATGATCGGAGCCGCTCATTTTGTTTAAAACATTTCGATTAGGGTTCCTGTAGAAAATCATCTCAATCCGATATTGGAAATGGTGTGTATGAATCATCCAACTTTGCTTCTATGCAGGATCCAAGACGGGCGCAAAATCCATCTGTACGGGATTGTTGTATAGCCATTGCTGTACCAGTAGTAGGGATCTTAAAAAAATCACTAACTCTTTAAAAAAATCGGAGCCGACTATTCGCAGCCTCGTATTTTCTCTCTTAGCCTACTACATTTCGGTAAATAGTTGTTGAAAATTATACATAACATTTCTGTAAATAGCTATTGAAAATAAGATTATATTTCGGTAACTGCATGTTGAAAATATGGTCAACTTTCAGTAAACAATTGCCGAACATACATTTTCGGTAAATAGTTGTTGAAAAAAATATTATATTTCGATAATTATATGCTGAAAATGTATTTCAATTTTGATAACTTACTGTCGAGCATAATTAAAAAAATTTAAAGGGCTAAGGGAGAAAATACAAGACTGCAAATAGCCGCCCCCAAAAAATCTGTTAATGGAAAGAAAATGGGCGCCAGTATTTGCAACACTTTATTTTCTCTCATAGTCCGTTAAAAATTTTCAATTATACTCGACAGTTAGTTACCGAAATTGAGATACATTTTCAGCATCCAGTTACCGAAATATGATATTTTTTTCAATAACTATTTACCGAAAATACATGTTTGGCAGTTGTTTACCGAAAGTTGAGCATATTTTCGACATATAGTTACTGAAATGTAATCTTATTTTCAACAGTAATTTACCGAAATGTTATTTATAATTTTCAACGACCACTTACCGAAATATGGTGGGCTATGGAAAAAAATAAAGGGTTGCAAATAGCCGCGACCAAGAAAATAGTGAAAACTTGCGAGATGACCCGTCAAAATTGTGTAATAACACTTGAGACCCAATAAGAGCATGGTCTCACTATCGAGTCTATCGACTATCTTCAAAAGGACAAAAGAGTAAAAATACTCAAACCCCCATTATCTTTTTGTCACTATCACTTAATGCCTTTCATCTTTGAAACTGATCAATGACATCCCCTAATCTATGAACTGGTATCACTTAACATCCTTCTGTCCGTATTTTAGACGGAACTTTGCTACTTCATCCAAATTATTTGTTTATGTCACATTTATCCACCATTTTGGAGGGAAAGTTCAGCATGAGGTTTTTATAATGCCTGAAACTTAAAAAATACATTTATAGATAAGGGGGAGTTAAATAGAGGTCTTGTCCCCTAATAATACTTCAATTCCCATTTCTTAGTGATTTGAATAATTTTTATCCTGACATTTTTTTGTTGCAAATAAAAACAAAATAATTGTTTTCCCTTGGACGGGTTGATTTGGTCCTGGTCTCTAGAATCAAGGTCCCACGATTCCACTCCCATGATATCAAGAATCACATGATCATTTTCCTTATTCCCTGTCTGAACAAGTTCACACCAAAGGGGAAAAAAAATGAAACAACACAATACGAAACGGCAAAACTATACAAAGAAGAAGATAACATCATCGGAAAAGCATCATTTGTGATTTTGAAGTAGGTCAGCCAGTGGCGATTCAACCATGGCTCAACTTAGTAACTTGTCATCTAAACCCAAAACTCATTTATTTGCATCGATTATGCAAATCTATCACGATTTTGGTTTAAAATATAGTTTGACACAAAAACTCCATGACTTTAATGAAGTTTTTATACTAGGATCCCCCGAAAAGAGGTGTGGTTTTTTATGGGTCTCACTATAATTCTCCCAAAATTTGTCATGATTACTGGGTTGGGATATTAGGTTTGGATGAAAATTTTTGGGGGAAATATTGGTGATGTGTAAGCAAGCACTCTAGGGAATTCTTATGGGTTTTTTCATGATTATTCCTTGTATATATGCAATGATTCAACTTCAAATACTTTTATGGACTTGGTTGTTTTTTTTTCAAGATGTCTATGTAGCTTACTCTTGAAAGGATGAAAAAGGGATACCACTAAGCAGCATACAATAGGGCAAGCCTAAAGGGTATCAACCAACACACTAACCACTCACGCTCTTGGGGAAATCGAACCCTCACCTGCCATGTGGAAGAGGTGAGGAAGTATCGTTGGGTTACAAGCCCATTGACACTCGGTTGGTTTTGAAGTTCCTCCAATGAGATTATGGTACGCATCTAAGCTTTACTTGATCGACTTAGCTTTCAATGGAACCAATTAATCCTGGCCCTTTCACTTCAAGTTCTTCTCCCAGTCCTGGCCCTTTCATTAAATTTGAACACAGAAACGCGGATAGAGTTTATTCCAAAGTTGCTTTAATTGCCCAAGATTCTTCACTTTTAGGACTTTGCAAAGTTGACACTACAACACCAATAGTTCGAAGTGTTTTCTAGTCATCTACATTAGTGGAACTAAACTTTTAAGTGTTGGATTTTGGGCATGAATTTTCAAGTTTGCGTGCCGAGCAGATTCTAGCCATTCGTTGCTTGGTCAAGATCCAAGTTGTTGATTGCCAAGATGAACAACCAGATCGGCTGCTCGGCACCACTGCCAAGCACATCTCCAAGCACATCTCCCAATCCTGTTTTCTATGAAGGGACTTAGTGGTTCTCCATTTTCATATCCAATATTTTGTTCCTCCTTAGTAAAAGGCACATCTGGAGGGTTCATTGCTCCATTTATATCTTCAGGGAATCCCAAATACTTCCAGTAGCTCAAAGGACAAATTCTTGTCTTCGAAATGAACATTAGCACTTGGATATGAATTGCCACTGGGTTTTTTTTTTAGCATTTGTGAAATTGATGCATGGTTTAATAAGTTTACAGTTATGAAATCCATGCATCATTGGAATTTGCAGTTCTTGTTTTCAAAATTTCTTGTCTTCTTGACTATCCTTTCACTGTGACAAAGAGTGGGGACAGACTATTTCCAAAGCCTTCTCCACAAATCATGCAACATTTTTGGAAAGGAGCTCGTGCTTCTTGCAACATTCAATCAAGTTGGAAAGGAGCTCGTGTTGCTGTTGATATCTCACAATAGAACAAAATGCAGGTTCAGCAATACACCAATGTTATTTGTAGTTTCCTAAAATCGTGAGCTACATGTGTTGGACACCCGATATTTGCTAAAGAAAATTGTTTGAAAAGTCTTGCATTTGATAAACGAAATTTTCAAGTTTGGACTACCGGCATGTGCCATTCTGTTGACACTCGGTTGGCTTTTAAGTTCCTCCAATGAGATTATGGTACGCATCTAAGCTTTACTTGATCTACTTAATGCTTTCAATGGAACCCATTAATCCTGGCCATTTCAGTTCAAGTCCTTCTCCCAGCCCTTCCATTAGATTTGGACACAGAAATGCAGATAGAGTTTGTTCAAAAGTTGCTCAATTGCCCAAGATTCTTCACTATTAGGACTTTGCAAAGTTGACACTACAACACTAATAGCAGAACACATCCAGACAAAACAAAAAAACAAAGACCCAACTTAACCAAACAAACAACAAGGCTAATCACAACAAGAAGGCTAAAAGATCTCAAACCCTTTTTTTCTTAGTCAATCCTGATCTTCTTCCAGCTGCTGTGGTCTTGCCAGAGTATGCTAGAAGGCCACGCAAAATGGCTAAAACAGCAAAACCCAGAAAAGGGTAGTGCATCATCAACAGCTTATCTGATGCCCTGTGGGACCCCAACATTTCTGATAATATAGCAACCTGAAACTCACAGAAAAGCTAAAATGAGATAACTTTCCAACAAGTATGATTTAATTGCAAAGAGTGCACCTAAAGAAGAGTACTATAAGACACCAACAAGAAAACTGAGTGAATTACTTGTGTTTCTTTTCTGAATTTCACTACACACTCTGTCTATCCTCTCTATGCAAACTCATTTGCCTCATAATGAGAACAGAATTTGAGGAACCTCCATTCCCTCCAGTGCATCCATTGGCCTCAATTTTACCACATTAACAAACTCATTTTACAGTAGACACAGCCAATGCTCAGTGCACTTAGTTTCGGCGTTATACTTGCAATTTAGCCCTTTAAGCCCCCAAACTAGACTAAACAAATCAATCATCTATGCATGCCAACTTGTTAAACAGAAATGAGAAAACTCTAAATGAGAAGTAAGAAAATCTATATCTATGACACTATTTGTAATCACACAAGAGGTTTTCAGCCGATGTTGAACGAAGGATATGAAATCATTTGACTGAAATGAATTACTCTAATTCGAGCAGCTGTCTCTTTTTGTTTATTACATCAATTTTTCTTTTTGGTGCATTGAATTTTACTTATTACTCTCTCCGTCCCAATTTGTTGCACCTATTTTGACTTTCACGTATTTAAGAAAAGATCATAATTACATTGATTTTGTGTCAATTTTACCATTTTACTCCACTTTCCTTTCAAATCAAGTTCAAAACTTGAATTTGGGAGGGAGAAATGAGCGGTCAAAAGGTAATATAGACATCCAAAATTGGAAAGTTTTGAAGCAAGGGACATCCCAAAAAGAAATAAGGCCACAACAAAGTGGGACGGAAGGAGTAATTTTTACAAATGAAATTATAAAAGTAATCTCCACCTGATACTGCTATTGGCCTCATCCCTCCATGGCTTCATCTCTGTAAATCAGACTATAGACGTCCAAAATTGGGAGGGAGAAATGAGGGGTCAAAAGGTAATATAGACATCCAAAATTGGAAAGTTTTGAAGCAAGCACATCATTTTGGGACATCCCAAAAAGAAATAAGGCCACAACAAAGTGGGATGGAAGGAGTAAATTTTACAAATGAAATTATAAAAGTAATCTCCAGCTGATCCTGCTATTGGCCTCATCCCTCCATGGCTTCATCTCTGTAAATCAGACTATA
>BPLS01000519.1:310432-332261 GCA_019656275.1 Rhododendron kiyosumense
AAGCATTATAATTCATTGAAACCAAGAAAGAAGGAGAAATCAGGCGACCCTTACCTTAAAGATGCTGCAATAGTGGTAAAAAACCTTCACCTCTCTGTTATTTGCTTATTTAAGTACTTCTAATCATTTACTGCAACTAACATTAAAAATTTACTTTGAAAACATAGAAAGATGCTGTTGAGAAATTCATAAAGGAATTGGAAGAAAGAAGGAGTAATCAGCCACAATTCAACTTGCTAACTCCCATAGAGTCAATCTTTAAAGATGATGCTCAACTAAGAACAGTGCAAGAAGCACCACAACAGAATAGTGTTTCGTAAGCTTCAATCAAACTTTCCATATTTAAACATATGATGACATCTATTGCAATCTACTAAACTCTATCTCTTGAATATATGCAGGGTTGATTGTGGACCCATTGTATGTTATGCCATCAAAAAGATTGCAGAGCTTGAAGAAATACCACAAAAGCTTGAAAAAGAAGATGTTTCATCTTTTAGAGTACATTTGGTCCACAAGATTTTACATGATGTGCCAAGATCATGGACGAAAGAAAAGTGATAAGACAAAAATCTAGCTCACAATTTGTGTTAGCACTGGTTTAAGAACAAATTCTCCTCTTTTGTTTAGGAACACAATTTGTGTTAGTGGATCAAAAGAACAGTTTGTGTTTCTCTTTTGTTTAGGAACAGTTTTTCCTCTTTTGTTTACGAACTCAGTTTGTATAGGTAATTGGTTTAACAGTTTGTAGTTGGCAGAACACTTTGTAGATGGCAGAATAGTGTCCAGGTTGTTGGTTTGACAGCTTGTAAGTGATTGGTTTCACAGTTTGTAACTGGTAACAATCTGGATTTTGATAGTTACATAAAACTTGTATTTTGGCTATGATTGTTGATTGTAGTTGTTGGCTGTGATGATAAAATGTCCCGGTGTGGATTTATTTGTGAAATGCCCAGAGTAGGATGATATACGCTGTTGTTTGTTGCTGTTTTTATTAGTTTGAGACGCAAGGCGTCAGGCTAGGCCATAAAGCAAGGAAGCCCTGTCAATTTTTTCCCTTGTTTGCTGCACATTTTCTCGGCTTGGCTTCTTGAGTTGCCATGCTTTCCAAAAATGACATTAATCTTGATATATTTGCTGGATACCTATGGTGCTGCTGATTTGGAAACTGAAATATGTACATTTGTGTTCATAACCCAAACAGATGATGAAATCTGTCAAACAGATGATCAAATCTGTCATATTCTGTTCTTTGTATTTTGGCAACAAAACATGCAGGACTGAAACAGATGATGAAATTTGTCATATTCTATTCTCTGTATTTTAGCAAGAAAACATGCAGGACTGAAAAAATGTGAAAATTAGTACGCTTTATTGCACCAACTAAACCAACATATCTATCATCCAAACAATACTATCCAAACAATATCTCAAGAACAAGTTCAAATAGAAGAAATCAAACAAAATCTTATCTATCATCCAAATAATACACTGCAATATCCCAATAACAAGTTCAAATTGAAAAAATCACACAATACTTTGCAATATCCCAAGAACAAGTTCAATCAATTGGCTCTTTACATCTCTTCCTATTGTGGTTTCCCAACTTTCCACACCTCCCACACCTTATTTGCCTCACCTTCTCCCCCTTTGATCGAATTCTTTGAACCTTCGGTCTGCCCCACGGCCTTCTTGTCTTAGGAGGAAGAACTACACGGTTCTCTTTTGTAACTTCTGGAGCTCCAAGTGTGGGAATAGGATTTATCATACCATCATATGACAATCGAAAAGCTTCAACGGTGTAAAAAGGATCTATGTAGTTTGAAACTTGTAGGCCAACCTTTTGAATAGCTGTCACTGCATGTACACAAGGAAAAACGTTCAATTGCCATCGACAACATGTGCACGTCCGTCTCTGAACATCAACTACAACTGTCGGAAGGGAGAACACTTCAAAAATATCTTCACTTGCCTTTGCCACAGTTCACGACCGACCTTTGTTGAAACTTGTGACTAACTTCTTATCCATTTCAGGACACACGATGCCGTTCCACTTCCATGACTGTTGCCTCCTATCACACATTTGCTTCATCAGTTTAACCCTAATTGTGTCAATCGCATTCAAAATTGGCAAATGACGGGCTTCCAAAATCCACTTATTGAAAGACTCAGCTGGATTTGAACACATGTCTCCATATCTTCTACCTTCAAAATAGGCATTTGCCCACTTGTCAAGTGGCAACGATTCAACAAAAGCCTTAGCTTTTGGACCACCAACATTGCAGAGTTCTTCAAAAGCTTCCTCATAATCAGAAATCGATGGTGCATATGCACAATAAGAAAACAACTCGACTACTCTGTCCCTAAAACCATTAGACAGTCTGCCCTTAAACTTGTCCCTCAAATTATTCAGATGCTGCAAACAATACGCATGATATCCATTCGGGAAAACCTCTGGAATACCTTTCAAAAGCCCAGAATGACGATCTGTTATGAATGTTATTGGACGAGATGACAGAATTGTTGACAACTTTCTCAAAAACCATAGCCAATTCTCGTCAGTTTCAGAATCAGCAATGGCAAAAGCCACTGGAAACAGTCCTAATCCAAAAAAAAAGCAACAAGCAACATTAATCTATATTAATCTATTCATGGTATAACATAATCAATGCAAATTAGTCCTTTGTTCTTACAATCTAAGGGAAGATATAACGTTATCTGTATTTATTTAATAAATCTGCTATGACTGTATATCAACAGAAAACAACAGATGCTGTTATCTATATTAAACTTGTCTCCCAATCTTCCAAATAACATAAACAGAAAAATCAATATTGAACAGACAAGAAGACGAATAAAAATAACTAACCTTGATCGCCATCTTTTCCTACAGCTCCGAAAAGGGTTCCTATGTACCTCCCCTTCAAAAATGTCCCATCAAGCGCCAACAAAGGACGGCAGTAATTGAAACCTTTGATACACGCATCAAATGCTACAAAAATCCTTCTAAAACAATTAGTTTTGTCACAATACTCAACATCAATCACACTTCCTGGGTTTTTCTCCTTCGCTACCTCAGCATACCACCTCAGTAGGTCAAAAGACAATGCATAATCTCCATACAGCTCATCACCTGTCTTCTCAACCCCAAACCAAGCATGGTGATAACTGATTTTACTCCCATAGTACTTCTCAAAAAATTTCACTTCTTCTATTGGTGCATAGTTTGTCTTAGTTCGAACTTCCTCCCTAATCTGTTTAGCAACCAACTTTGAACTCATCCGAGGATTCTTCGAACTAGCAAAAACACCAACACAACTGTGATTCTTCTCGAACTCCCTAATACAAAAGAAACCGTTAGATCTCTAAATGGTTGCATGAATAAACCATTGACAACCAGATTCTATATGTTTTTTTGAACACTCCGCCGTTACTCTAGCCTTGTCATTCTTCAAAAACTTAAATTCAAATCCAACTTCAATAGCATACATTGCCAGACAATCCTTAAATTCTTTTACTCTGCCTCTAAATTCTTGGCCAACATGAGTAATCAACTTAGCCCAACCAGCAGAAAGACGGACAGTCTCGTGGTGCTGACAAAATTTCTCAAGTGGATCTTCTTCTACTTCATGCATAGTACTACTTTGACCGACTTCAAAGCTTCTTCGACATTCAACACTTTCAACAACAATACTCCGGTTATTGAGATCAGCACAAGAAGAAAGCACTTCAACAACTACATCAATGCAACTAACCCCATACGCACCAGCCAATGTGAACATATTTACAAAATCGGCATCATTATCTAGAATGCAATTGTCATGTCCACCTACAGCATACAAAACTTGAAAACTAGAGGTTTCCAAATTTGGCCACTTCTTAACCAGACTACGGACAACATCGTCAAAGCAGAAATCTCTTCTAACTGGTACGACAAGAGTTTTTGAACCATATTTGCACAGAAGAACAATAGATGATTCCATACTGAAAATTTAACACCCTCTGCAAACAACAAATGCAAACAAATATCATTATCTGTGTCGATCTATCCTATTAATCTGCTCCAAAAAAATGAAAAACAAAATCTCAAACAAAATATCATTGTCAACATTGATCTGTTCTATCCATAAAAATGAAAAACAAAATATCATTGTCAACATTGATCTGTTCTATCCATTCAGTCCACAAATCGCACAAATACAGACACACTCAAATGCAGAGAGAGAGAGACGTTCAAATTGCAGAAAAATAATAAAGGAGAGAGAGAGAGAGAGAGAGAGAGAGAGAGAGAGAGAGAGAGACCTTCCAATCGCAGTGAGAAATCTTCGTCAGATCATAGTGAGAAATCTTCGTCAGCTATTCCTTTGTCAGCAACTCAAACTTCACTATCCAAACCAAACGAGAGAGAGAGAGAGAGAGAGAGAGAGAGCTCAGCAATTGAAACCTAAACCATGAGAGCGAGAGAGAGGAAGCATTGATCGTGGATTTGGTCGTCCCCAAATTCACGACAGAAAGAACAGCGAGAACAGTTTCTGGAGTTTAAATCTTGCCATTATATACTAAGGGTAATTTGGTCCGTTAATAGACCTAACGCTGCATAGAAACTAGTACGATGGATCCGCAGCCTGTTAAAAGAATAGCTCGGACCAGAAGGCCCAATAAGTCTAGACTGTGGACTGTAGCCCAATTTTCTGTACTTTCTTTGCATGTCTCCAAGGCAGCAGCGTTTCTCATTTCTACTTGGCATTACCTGTAAGAAAATAATTAATTTTCATAAGCCGACAGCTCGTGTGAGATACTCTACCTGAGTTGTACATTTTACCACAGAAATAATCTTTGTAAACTTCTTGGACATAGCATATCATAACTTTAGCATAAAACTCATAAGAGAAACTTGCATCATGCATAAGGGAGCGACCCTGCGTGGTGTGAAATGATCAAGTCACTGGCAGCTAGTGCCACATAACATTCCTCCCTTACAACCCCTTCGTTGGTCATGATATCTTTAAAAGCCATCCCCCAGACCCGGGACACCACTGTCTAGATGCATCAATATACTTTGAGATCATAGGATCGTTACATCATTTGATCTTCACCTTTAGATGACGAGGTGTTCATAGAACCATAATGTCATAGCATCTTCACCTTTAGATGACAAGGTATTCATAGAATCATCCCTTCTTAAACATAATCATTCTCATAGAATCGTCATCTTTGAATAAAGAGTTCATAGCATATTTCCATGGCATAAAATGAGAGGTAAACATCATTTCATCAAATCATGCTTTCTTGATAACTTGTATACATATCATAATTTTGGGCATATTAAACACAAAACATAATTTGCTTGAAAAAACAATATAACTACTAAGGTTAGAGTATCTCGCCTTTGACTTCTTGAGAGCTAATATGAAAACTAGATCGTACGCTTGCATAAGCCTCGGATTGATCTATTTGTCAACAAATCCATATCACTGCAAATCCAATTGTGTAATTGAAATATCTTTAGGCCTTCTCGATTGTGAGTTGGCCTATTTGGTAACAAATTAAACTCTTTACAAAGGTATACATATATCTTCCCAACAGTAAGTTAATTAGGGCTCCAATTGTCTGGCTTTCAATTCTTTTTCTCCAACAAAACTAATACTTGATTGAGGACTAAACTAACTTACATATAGGCATACTTAGCAATCCCATACCTAATTACACATACATATGTATTTCACCCTCATATATCACACACTAACAGTACCCACACACGAGACACACACACACAGCACATCACACACAGTACACAACTCACATAGCACCGGCACCGCCTATCACCGACACTCTTAGAGGCCGACATGTCCCCGTGTCCGACATGGGGACACGGCAAAATACGTATGGGACAAGCCACGTGGCATGGCCAATAAATTTAATTAATTTTTTTGGGGGGACTTGGCAGGGACACGTATGGGGACATGGCAAGAGTTTATGCAATTTTTTTAAAACTTTGGGGGGTAAATGTGTAGTTGCTTCATATATTTTGGAATAAATATTATGTTTTACGATGTATATAACTATATATGATGCTTGCTTATAAATATTGAAGCTCCAAGCTTATACACCTAACCATATTCACTTATACACTGATGCAGATGTCATAGCCGAGGAGTATCTTAGGCATTTCAAGCCTAGGATGGCAAAACCCTAATTACGCGATTGTGGAATTATGCCGGGCCCATATGGGTTCGATCCGAAATGGCCCAATGGTCAAGACACATGGCTGAAGGTTATGTTTTTTAGCCGTTTACGGCCGTTTAAGATCCCGAAAACCTAAATTTGCCTATTAAGGAAAGATTTGACTTGCTTATAACTTGGGCAAGGAAAATCCGAATTAAGCCGTTCTTTTGGGAGAACTCTTAGAATTATCTCTATTTTCCAGTTTGCTATTATTTTGAATTTTTCCATTTTTGGTAATTTTTGTCATTAATTGATTCGGTTTCCAGTTTGGGGCGAATCAATTAGAGTTAGGGTTTTCTCTACTATTTAAATAAGTTGTAAGCCTTCAGGGCAAGACAGTAGTTGATTATTATGGAAATTAAAAGAGTCTAGAGAGCGTTTCTCTAACTTTATAGTTTGTGTTCATCTTTGTTGTGCGATTATTCCGTAGTTCATACGGCACCCTACATCATACACCTAATTATATTCACTGGTATACAATAAATATTATTTATTTGTTTGTTTATTTTTGCCGTGTCCCCTACTATGTCTGTGTCCCCATTTTTCAAGAAATTCCAAGTCCCGTGTCTATTTCCGTATCCGTGTCCATATCTGTGTGAAAACAAGTCATTGGTTATGGCCGCGGCTGCGTGCAAAGTTCATGTGAAGAAAATAGAGAGAAAGGGAAGAGAAGAGATTACCCATGTTAAAAATGTAGACAAGAAATACTCTTTTAACCTTAATTATACTTTTACGCTATAATTAGAATTCATTACATAAAAAAGTTTCACTTAATCATGTATTTAATGGTTGGGGTTTTACACTAGGTGCATCTCGCTTGAACAAGGACCACGCCTCACCTTGCGCCTCGTGCCTAGACCCGGACCTTTGGCACCTTGGTGCGCCTATAGCCATTAATACCTATGAGGGAGTGTCACAAGCTTAACCAATGAAGTGGCAATTCAAGCGAATCAGAACTTTCAGCAGTTTATTTGGCACGTCTTTTACAGGTTTAAGAGATTGATAGGCTCTTTATTAAGAAGTAAATGCCAGCTTATTTGCACTTCTTCTGTAGAGACATTTTATGATTGACGCACCGTACATGAAGTCTGTAGATCAACTTGTCTACGACTCCGAAGCTTTCATATGCATAATAGCTTTTTACTACTTATTACTCCATCTACCAATATTATACTCAAACTTTGATTTTGCAAAACTTGCAAGCAAGCCTTTCTTACACCTTAAGAGCTCCACAATTCCAGCTAGTTTCTAGCATTACAAAGTGCCTAATTTAGTTATTATTCCCAGACTAGTGCAGCAGCGTGAAATTTTATAATGGTAGTTAATCACTTCAGACACAGTGCTCGAAACTATAACATCCAATAACTGGCAACTGACTCGAACAGACAATCACTCACTTCAATAGGCAGTTAATGAGGAGATTTAAACGTTCAAGTTCATTTACAATACTGATAGGTCTCCCCTTTCATATATCACTTTGACGTCAGTCATCCTAGCATGCACTACTGTGGTCCTCAGTCCTCAATGGGACAAAAGATAAATTCACCCTAAACATCTATTGCCCTCTTCGAAAATAGATCCACAACCACGCACAAAAATGCAATACCGATACTTCCTTAGTCCCTAAGCCAGGTTCGGGTGTTGGACGGAGGGTTGTGGAGAAGAAGTTTCAGGGTAGGGAAGCGATAGAGTTTACCTGTGAAGGATTGTAGAAGATTGCCTTTGCGTTGTTTTAAGAATTCCTTGCAATCCAATCCCAGCATTGTCTTCTATCTTCTCTTTTGCCTCTCCTTCAGAGTCAGATCCTGCTTCTGCATTATTCTTCACACTCAATGATTCATCCCTGCGACATAGGTCACCATTACTAAAAATAAGGGAAAATACAAATAAGCATGTTAAATTTTGACCAAGGCGGAGCTCGGAATTTCACTTGGTGGGCTAAGAATGAGTAATTATCGAGATTTGCCGCTATAGATTTAATCATTTGCGATCTAAAAGCACCAATACTTTAAATTTTTATGCGCTTACGGTTCCAACAAATAACTATTGGAAATAATTTGATAAATTATGGCAGGATAAAAAGAATTAGATAGCTAAAAATACCAAACTAACATCTGAAAAAATGGAGAGAGAGAGAGCTAGAGAGAGAGTGAGTGAGAGAGAGAGTGGGCCAAACAGAGAACAACTCGGAGAGGAAGCTGGGGTTTGGATCCCGGTGATCAGAAACCATAGAGGGGCAAAAACAAACAGGGAGAGGAGGCAGGAAACTGTCACTCTATTTGTTGATAATATTCAAGAGCGGAAGGACCAGATGTGGCTAAAGCGAGCATTTAACAAGTTTGGGGAACTTAAGGATGTATTTATACCGCTGAAAAGAAGCAAAAGTACAGGCAACAAATTTGGTTTCGTCAGGTATGGTTGCTATGAGGCAGCCAGCATGGCAATATCAACAATGAATGGAGTTTGGGTGGAGAATGAGAGGCTTTTTGTTAAAGAAGCCAGTTTCGGAATCAATGAAGTGAAGTCTACGGTGAAACAACTCAGACCTCCATTACAGAAGGAGAAAGGAATATGGCAAGGGGTGAATCCAGTTCAGAGATATGGTAATGAGGTGCAGAGGGAGAATAGTAGGGCTGAGTTCTATGGTGGTTTCAGTGGAATAAATAAATCTTTCACTCAAGCTCTCAAAGGGGAATCATCAAAAACAGGGCCTGATCAAAAGAATTTTTTAAAAATCAAACCGAGTGGCAATGGGTGCCTTCATAGGAGTGCAGTAGCAGTGATGCACAGAGTTGTCTCCATGATGACTCTTAATGTCAGCTTCAGTATGGAAACTGATAAAGTGGCCCAATTTCGATCCATGGGTGGAAGGTTTGTTCTGATTACGTTCCAGAGCACGGAGATTAGGGACGAGATGATGAAGAAATAATGGATGAATCTATGGTTTGCAAGTGTTAAACCATGGAGGGGGGAACCGGCTAGCTTGGAGAGATTTGTATGGCTTAGCTGTAAGGGAGTCCCTTAAAATGTTTGGAACACAACCTCGTTTAAACTGATTGCGGAGCTGTGGGATCACTAATTATGGTAGATGAATCCACTCTCAAAGACCTTCCGTTCGCAGAAGGGAAAATTTTGGTAGCCACGGAGGAGATAACAACCATTGATAAATGGGTTAAAATTGAGGTTCAAGGTGTGTGTTACGATGTAAAGATTTCAGAAATATCATCTTTAAGCTCTCCAGATGAGGTTGAAGCCCTCTACTCACAGCCAAAGGAAAAAGATGGTGGGGGAAGAATTTTGATGAGAGATACCAGGACCTCTGGTTTCAGCAGAGGCAAGGAAGAAGATGGTGACGTGGCTCTCAAAGCTGGGACCCAGAGAACTCAAGTGGTTGAGGATGGATGGGACTCTTCTACTGGGAAAGCTGATGAGGGAGGTGGGGGCTCGAAGCAAAAAGTAGACGTGCATTTAATGCAAGTCAGTGCAGTCAACCAGGACAACTCAGAGGCTTTTGAATCTAGAGTTGAGGAGTTGGTGGAAGTGGTGGAAATGGGTAAGTCTGAGGTGGGCCCCAAGGCCCAAACCAGTTTCCTATCTAAAGAGTTTTATTTGGCCCAAGAAGGGGCAGTGGACCTTGCATGTGGTGATGGGCCCGGGGTCCCATTTAATCCGAATAAAGATTTGGGCTCTCCTCTGGTAATTGGGCCCTCCCCAACTGATGGTAATGGAAAATATCAAGGTGAGAACTCTCCAAGTGTTAAAGCCGAAGGAAATTTGGGGGAATTTGGTGCTGGAGCTCCTACTGATTTGGTGAGAGTATCCCAACTTCCTAGTATCAACTTGATGGTGGACCTTAATAACGCTGGGTGCAGGAGAAGGAGACGCCGGCAGCTAGCAAATCTGACAAGTATTAGTGAGGAGGTGGTTCCAGATTCCGAGCAGCGGGAGTCAATTTCTCCATTATCTTCAGACGAGCCCAACCTAGGCGATTCAGAGGTCCTCCGGGAGGTCAGAGCTACCATGGCGATTGGAGGTCAGTTAGGTATTATTTTTCGTCCTAATGATGATGTGGTTCTTGGTAAAATGATTGAGTTTGAGGCCCAAGAATACTCTGCCTCTCTGGAGAGAGAAGCTCGCGGGTAGCTGTTGTTTCTCTCGTGGTGGTTGTAGTTTGGTTGTGTTTTGTGAAATGCAGATAATTTCATGGAACATTAGGGGTTTGGGGAGTTCTACAAAAAAGAGATTTGTTTACAAACTAATCAAAAAAAGGAAGCCTGACTTGATTTTCATTCAAGAAACTAAACTGGAATTCATTGATAGAATGGGTGTTCAGAAGTTGTGGGGTAATAGTGATTTTGAGTTTGCTTTTGTTAATGCTGTGGGGGCTTCCGGAGGAATTCTATCCATTTGGAATAGTAATTTTTTTGTGGCTGATAATATCATTTCCCATAGGTCCTTTATTGTTTTGCAAGGTGTGATTAACCATACTTTTCCCTGTTGTGTGGTTAATGTGTATGCTCCAAATGAGGTGGGGGAGAGGAGAGTGGTGTGGGATGAATTACTTAGTATAAAAAGGAATTCCTCTCTGCCATGGTGTATGGGGGGTGATTTTAATGAAATTAGAGCGGTCCATGAGAGGAAAGGATGCATTCGGATGGAGAGGGGAATGAGGGATTTTGTGGCCTTTTGTAATTCTATGGAGCTAATTGACATTCCAATGATTGGGAGAAAGTATACCTGGACAAACTATCAAGACCACGCTATCCTTAGTCGTCTGGACAGATTTTTACTCTCTCAACAATGGTTGGAAAGCTTCAAAGTTCTTCAATGGGGGCTCCATAGGCCCATCTCTGACCAGTATCCCATTTTACTGCTAGAGGATGGTAGAGATTGGGGACCTAGACCTTTTAAATTCATGGATATCTGGCTATCGAATCCAAGGTGTATGGCTATAGCCAAGGAAACATGGGAGAATACTCAGGTGGGAGGTTGGGCTGGTCATAGTATTCTGCAGAAATTGAGAGCTATTAGAAACAAACTCAAGGTGTGGAATAAAGAGGAATTTGGGGATATAAACACAGCACTATAGGAGAAGGAAACTGAGCTGCACCAATTTGATCTAGTAGTGGAGGAGCGGGATCTTAGCACTGAGGAGAAAGCCCTGCGATGTAAGGCTAAAACTGATTTTTGGAGAATCTCTCGACTAGCTGAAACTATGTGGAGACAAAAATCGAGGCTGAATTGGATGAAATTGGGGGACAAAAATACGAGATATTTTCAAGCCATCGCAAATAATAGGTTTCGGAGGAATATGGTGGGTTCGGTTTCAGTGAATGGCAGAGTACTAGAAGAACCATTGGAAATTAAGGCTGCTGCTGTTGAGCATTTTAGCAATAATTTTCATGAAGAGCAAAGGGTCAGAGCTGTGGTGGGGGGCGATTTACCTGGGGTACTATCACCAACTATCTCCAATCAGCTTGAGAAAATTTTTGAGGAGGGGGAGATCTTTGCAGCAGTAAAGGATTGTGGTAGTCTTAAGGCTCCGGGCCCGGACGGTTTCAATTTTTCCTTTGTAAAAAAAGGCTGGGGTTTTATAAAGGAAATGGTATTGCAATTCTTTGCTGAATTCCATGCTAACTGCAGACTCGCTAGAGGTATTAATTCAACCTTTGTAACTCTGATTCCGAAGGTTGATTGCCCCAGATCTTTCAAAGAGTTTAGACCCATTAGTATGGTGGGATGGGTTTACAAGGTTCTATCAAAAGTTCTAGCTAATAGACTCAAATGCCATTTGCCCTCTATTATTGGTGAATCCCAAGCAGCCTTTATTGAGGGGAAACAAATATTGGATGGGGTTCTCATAGCAAACGGAGTTATTCATAGCTGGAAAAACAGCTCTCAAGGTAGTTTGATTCTGAAAATTGATTTCGAAAGAGCCCATGACTGTGTGAACTGGGGCTTTGTACTAGATTTAAGTGTAAAAATGGGCTTCGGGGAGAAATGGTGCAATTGGATTAAGGAATGTTTGTCTTCGGTGTATATGTCAGTGATGATAAACGGCTCGGCATCGAAGGAATTTCAAACTCAAAAGGGACTAAGACAAGGGGACCCTTTATCCCCTTTTCTTTTCAATATGGTGGTGGAGGGTCTCAATATTTTGTTAGAAAGAGCGAGGGAGCTAAACATCATCGCTGGAGCAAGAATTGGGTCGAATGGGGCTAACGGGATTGTTGTTTCTCACCTTCAATTTGCTGATGATACGATTATTTTTTGCAAGAATGATAGGGAGGAGTTGGCGAACATCAAAAGAATTCTCCGCTGCTTCCAAGTCATGTCGGGGCTGAAGATAAACTTTTCCAAAAGTTTTTTTGCAAGAATGATAAGGAGTTGGCGAACATCAAAAGAATTCTCCGCTACTTCCAAGTCATGTCGGGGCTGAAGATAAACTTTTCCAAAAGTTCTTTGTGTGGTATTAAAGTTAACCATCAGATTGTAACATCCTTGGCCAGGATTATGGGATGCAAAGTTGACCATTTGCCAATCAAATATTTAGGCTTACCGTTGGGTGCTAATCCGAACAGAATCAAAACTTGGGATCCAATGGTGGAAAGAATGGAGAAGAGGCTTAGTGTCTGGCGTAGGAGATTCAACACTACAGGGGGTAGACTCACTCTCATGAATTCTTCTCTTAGCAGCCTGCCTATTTACTTCTTGTCCATATTTAAAATGCCGGTATCAGTTGCAAACGTGATAGAAAAGATCCAGCAACAATTTTTCCGGGGTGATTCGGTGGAAAAGAGAAAGATCCACTTGGTGAAATGGGATATGATCACCAAAAAGAAAGAGTTTGGAGGGCTAGGGGTAAAGAATTTGATGATCCAAAACCTTGCTCTTCTGGCCAAGTGGTGGTGGCGTGTTAGCAAGGATCGAGATTCTTTGTGGGTGAGGGTAATCAAAAGCAAGTACAATTTGGAGCAACAATCCTGGTTACCTTCCTTGCCATTTTCTGGTAAGGTCTCAAACTTGTGGAGAGATATTTGTTCGGTAGGGGATACCTCCTCGGGCATCGGTTCCATTATTCAGGAGGGGTTTAGGTTGTTGGTTCAATCTGGCCAAGAGATATCCTTCTGGAATCAAGTTTGGCTAGGGGACTCAACTTTGAAGGAGGAGTTTCCTCGCCTTTACCTAATCTCTACGCAAAAAGAAAAGATGATTAGTGAATTAAAAGATGCAAGTGGTGATGGAAGGTGGAATATTCTTTTCCAAAGAAGGCTATGGGCTTGGGAAGATCACCAATTTGAAGAGTTGCTTCGGAAATTACGGGCAGTGCAGCTGGATCAATCAAAACGGGATGAATTAAGTTGGAAATGGGCTTCTGACAATTGTTTTTCAGTGAAATCAGTCTATCATAAATGGGAGCAATTGGGCTTCGATAGCAACTGGATTTTGGGATCGATTTGGAAGAATATTAGCCCCCTGAAGGTGGAAATTTTCTCGTGGTTGGCTCTTCAGGATAGAGTGGCTTCGAGAAGGTACTTCTCTATAGAAACTTGATTCCTGAGGGGCAATTGGTTCTGTGCCCTCGCTGTTCATTACACCTGGAATCGCTTGAGCACTTATTCTTACATTGCCAATTTTCTTGGGACGTTTGGTCTTTGATTTTGGATTGGTGGCATGTCCAGTGGGTGTGCCCGGCCTCCCTATTAGATTTGTTTACTTGGTGGCTCGGTATGGGTTTTAAAAATCTGGAGAAGTTTTTATGGGAAACAACCTTTCATGCCACGACTTGGTCGTTATGGCTGGTAAGGAATGATATTGTATTCAACAATGCATCATGGTAGGTGGAGGATCTTGGGGAATTAATTAAAACCCGGGTAGCAATGTGGGTTAAGGTGAAGTTTGATATTAAGGTACACTCGGTAGAGGATTTTAAGGGTTATCTTGATAGCATGAAGGTCAAAGTGTAATTGTTTTTGTGTGGGTGCTATGGTCCAACTTTCGGTTGGATGGTTTCTTTGGTTTTCTCTTTGTTCTAAGCTTGTGTGCTTAGCGAGTTTTTCACTCGATGTACCCCTTTCGAGTTAATAAAATCTTCTTTTGCCGAGCAAAAAAAACAAAAAAGAATTAGATAGCTAAAGGAAAAGTAATTACTTACCTACGAAACAAATTGATTTTATTAGCAAAAGAACATTGTTCTCAAACGTTAATGAAATAATATCCCATGAAAAACAAATTCCATTTGTAGTTTATATTTGTCACCAAAAGAAGAAGTAATACATCCCCCCCTCTCTCTCCCTCACTCCCTCCCTCCCTCCCTCCCTCCCTCCCTCACTCACTCATATAACCATGTACAGACTTTTGAATGGTTAACATTATCTTAGGGCATTACCTCGGTAAAAATAACGGCGCTCTATATTGTCCTTTAAACTTTTATTATACTTCATGCTAATATATTAGAGTTACATATATGTAGGAGGTTTGAAATTTTATTCCAAGTGTGTTCATATGTATGTAGCTCTGCCGTTGATGAGGACAAACATTGAAAAAACATATGTGCATCTGAGAAAAGTTGCAATCCCCACTAGAAAGTACCGCAAACTCAACCCAAAATACAAAATTACTTCTAGAAGGAAGCATATTAACTTACAATGGAATCACAGTTTTAGAGCTGACTCCTTCTTTAATGATCGTATGATTGCACCCGAAACCATCCCTGCGTCATTATCAATTATTAGCAGTGAGGAAATTAAAGACAGACAAGCAATTTACAGGTTAAGAAAAACGGTGTTTTGTGCTGGTGTTGCATGTGGGGAGGGACATTTTGCACAGTGGGACCATTCTGCATCACACGAGGGAAATTCAAAAATCCAAAATAGGAAAAACTCATAAATAAACTCATAATAACTTGGGTTGGGATTTGAATACCACATGCCTTTAGTAATAAGGGCTGCACACGCTGATAATAAAGAAGTCCTTGATGGCTTAGCATGGTGCAGAGTATAATGTACAACGGTGTGTGTGTGTGTGTGTGTGTGTGTGTATAAGTTTATAGCTTGCATATCACATTAAAGTCAAGGAATGCAGCTTGAGTGGGAATCTGCAGGGGAAGAGGATTAGAGAATGAAGGGCGAAAAGGACATACAAGAGCAGGCTATGCTCAAAGGAGAAACCATTAGGTAGGAGATGACAAGTGGAAGTCACGACAAAGGCATCCAGAAAACAAGAGCCATCCTCAGACATTACAACCCTAATCACGGTACTATGAAGTCGAGTGAAGCTCCGAGATACAACATTCAACCAGTCCAACCATGTCAAGCAGAAGTCGTTACCACCCAAATGATGAAGGCCCGGTTTATAGCAAATCCCTTCAACGTTCCCCACAATGTAGTCGTTCAGATGTTTCTCAAGGCCTCGTACAACCCCGGCATACAGTTTACGGGTACGGAGATCATATGCATAGAAGGAATTAGCAACCCAATACAGGGTATGACCTACTGCCACGGGCCAGGAACCCAAGAATGAAATTGGGATTTTGTAGGGGAATTGTATCCATCTGTCCTCTCCGAGATGATAGACAAGGAAAATTCCTTCAAGTGTTGAGCCCACCAGAATTGCTTTTCCCCCTCCCCCTCCGGAAGAAACCCTTCCGCCACCACAATCTTCTTCTTCTTCTTCTTCCATCATGATTTCCTCCTTGATTCCGAAAAAGATATTCTCACCGTCGTCCACCCCTAGGGCGAATGAGCCGCAACTATCAAAAAACACAGGAGGCTGATGCAAAGGTTTCCATGGATGAGCATCGGCATTGTTATAGGCGGTGATTATGTCAAGAGACTCGGCCCAGGGGAAGGCCGGGTTGTTGGGGGGTCGAACACCTCCAAAGACATAAATCTTCCCGTCCAAGACAAGGACGACAGGACTGACCCTGGGAGCTTCCATAGAAGGACCATAGGTGTAAGTGGCAGTATTGAAATCAAATATTTGGACATCCCCGGAGGCCACAAACTCCTCCTTCAAGGCTTTTGGGAAAACAAGACCGCCTAGAGAGTATATGGCAGGGCTGCCATCCGGCGCAACAAGAAATGTAAAACCGCAACAATAAGGCTCCATTTTTACCTGCTTGAACGGCTTATGCACTGCCAGGATTCCAGCTTGATCAACGGATGATACATATTCGAAGGGATCAAGGGCCTCTCCACTTGATGCACTACCCATCATAAACGTATTATTCCTCGTCGAGATGGAGCCCTCAGCGAGAAAGAATTGCACACACCAACGACCCGTTCCTTCATAGGAATCTCCTTCCTCCTCAGCGTTGAGGTCCGGAAACCGACTCGTGTGAGAGCCGATGACACAGACGCATTTATCCCTTGGCTGATCCCCACCACCAACATCATCAACGGAGGGATAAAGCGTCGATATAGCTAATTCCTCTACCTCTGGTTCCCCAGTTATTCCCGTCTCCATTGCCCAATTGTTCTCTCTCTCTCTGTCTCCCCAAAATTAGGGCAAAATCTTTTGGGGAAACTACCGTTCACAAGGGAATTCTCTACACACACCCCTTTTATTCCTCTGTACCCACACTCGGAAAACACGCCATATTCCGAATCAAAATTTAGGAAAAATTTTTAAAAAGTCCATGAACTTTCAGAAATTTTACAAAAAAAGCACTTGAACTTTAACTAATAACAAAAAGATACCTGAATTTATCATTCCATTAACAATAAAGTCCTCGCCATCCAATTCCATCAATTTATAACAGATGGAGCTAACGAAAGGCGTTAAACCTTCCTCTTGTTTAACTTGTTAATTCAAAAAATTATTTTAACTTTTTTTTAAGTAATAATTAACTATGCAATAATTTATTTTTGCACCAACATTGTTAGCTTTAAAAAAAAAATTAATTTTGATTATAGCTTTGTGGATACTGTTACAGGATCCATTGTGGAATAATCAAAAATTGTCACATCATGTTTTGGTTATCCTTTTAAGAGGTTGCTAAGGTTAGCAATGTAAATACCCATAATGACATAATTAAAATTGAATAATCAAAACTTGCCATATAATCTTTTCAACCTATAAAAATCTAAAAATTATCACCATATAAAATAATTTTTTTTTAAATAATTTTTAAACTAATAAAAAATAGGTTATTAGAAATAGAAAATAATTTTTTGAAAACTTTTATTTTGAAAAAAACACATTTCGAAAAAAGTTTTAAAAAAAAACAGTTTTTGAAAAAATACTGCCATCTTTTGTTTGGTTTTTGAAATTTTTTTTGAAAAATAATAGGGATAATAAGTGAAGAGAGATAGAGAGAGAAATGTTAGAAGTAGAGAGAATCTAAGGAGTATTTTTTTAAAAAATTCTTTTTAAATTGTGAAGAGAACAAAGCATACATTTTTTAAATAATAGTTTTTGAAAAAATAGACAGTGTTTAAAAAGAATATTTAAAAAACAAGTTTACTGTTTTTGCAAAAATAACCAAAAACTTTTTTTAAAACTATGAGAGAGAGAGAGAGAGAGAGAGAGAGAGAGAGAGAGAGAGAGAGAGAGAGAGAATGTTTGGTTATTGGCAAAAAATTGCTTGTTTTGATTATCCAAGAGCCAAAATTTGATGAGTTACTAAGACGTTATTAAGTTTGGTTACGTAACTGTGAGCACTTTTTGAGAAAACATTACTAACTTTAACAACTTTATGGTTTTGGTTATTCCACTATGGATGGTCTTATTAAAAATTCTAGTGGATTAGAGAGGTTACAAACTTAAGAGATGGACTGAAGAGATTATTACAAACATGCTATAGTGGAATGAATATGAAACTTGACTTATAATTAGAGCAATGCCACATAAATACGCTTTCAAAACTCATCGCCTAAAAGAATTAGTCTCACAATCCATTTTGATGATTCAAGCCGTTCATATTGTATGTTGCGCTATTCAAATCATGCATGTTAAAAGTTAGATTGATCAGAGAGATCCATGAGTGTAAGATTCAATCAATTTGATGAATGAAAATGTTAGATCGATGGGAGATCAGTTAATTTTTCTCTAGACAAATATTTTACGTTCATATTGTTAGTTATGTCCGATTAACTTGATATATTGCATGAATGAATTGGATGTTAAAATTCAAAAAATGAATGGATTAAATTATAAAAATAAATTTTGAGACACACGCTATTAGCCTATTAGGTGATGTGTTTGATATGTGTGCCAGTATAACAAGAAATGTTGTGTGTCTCTACGGCACTACTCACTCAGATTGAAATTGCAGAAATAAATTAAACCCGTGCCTACGGCACTACCCACCCCGGCCCATGCCGTAGGCACAGGTAAACACTGTCTATAACAAGAAATGTTGTTGCTCTTGCCTCTCACATACAAGACCTTCCAGTTTTTGATTCTATCGTGCATAACCAATTGAACCATTTACTTTATTACCTCACTCCTTTTGCCCTTTATATTTTACCAGGTATTGCTCTCTTTCTTTTCATTTGTTGGGTGTTTTGATGGTGATTCCAAAATTCAAATCGACCCATTAGATGTTTTCACCCTTTACAGTATGGAGACTTTTCTTTGTTGTAGTTGTAATTCCGTTATTGAAATTGCCTATTTAAAACGTTTAAAAAAAAAGGGTGTGACAGAGCTTTTCTGTGGTGATGCAAAGAGGTTGGAGGCGGGACTCCGTGCCAAAAACCCCTGTGACTCTGTGCGGCGAAATTTTATGCGGAGGGTTTTTTTTTTGTCCACGTTTTTGCTATGCATATTCATGCTAAATTATTCATTAGATTGCGGAGTGGATGGATTTGTTTGCTTTCAATTCTTCATCTTTTTGTATTAGGTTCTTTACGTATATTAGAAAATGTTCACAATCTCCTGTGCACTTTCTTAATTGTTAGGCTTTGTGTTCCAGTGAAAATTCTTTTATCCTAACTGTCGATTAGTGTTAACCCGTGCCTACGGCACTACGCATCTCTGTTGGAAGGGGATGGCAGTTGTGTGATTTAGGTGAAAATCATGGACACTTTACCGGGAAGTGAGAGGATGCACTACATCCTTTGGATTAAATGAATCTAAGTCGTTCTAACAACTTGTCCCCACACCTTTCTGTTTTATAATAGAGATGGTCCAATTTATTCATTAATTTCAAAATAAGTTTTCAAATCACCCCTATAAAAAAAATTAACTTTATCGGATAATTGTAAATGAATAATCCAAGCTTGTAATTTTTTATTCAAAATCTAGGATCATAAATTCCGAAGAAAAGTTAGACGATAAGGTAACGATGCCGGACACTACTAAATCCCGAATTGTGTTTGTTAAGTAATAATAGGAGTATTGCTCAGGTCGATAGCCATGACACTTTTGCACATAGAATTTTTACAGTTTAGTTCAAAATGCCGAGCACACCCACACTCAATCATTACACTGTGATTGCGCTCTCAATTCTTGCTTTCGCGAATTTTTAGTTTCTTGAGATGAGATTCGAAGATGCTTGATGTTTGTGCTTGTTCACACGCACACCCATTACGTGATGTCCACGCTAATGAATAATTTATGCAATTCAATTTTTTTAATTTTGTCCATATTCAATATTTTTTCTCATTTTTAGTTTTACGCCAAACTTTATGCTCCATAAGTTATTCATTATCGACAACGACCAAAGACAAAACGGGTATTATGGCAAAACCCATACCACGCTTAGAAGTAAATATCTCACACGCTCTCGTTGAGTAGTGTAATCAACGCGCTGATATTTACATACACCGATACGCACTTGGCCTCATATGATTGGAGTTTATTCGCAAAACATTTAATTGAAAAGTGGTTATCGGCAAGAACTCGAAGCGTGCCACCTTCTGTACAGCTTTTGTGCTCCTCCTCCTCCTCCTTCCCCCTCTTACCCCACTATCGTTTGATCATATACAATGGCGGAGGAGGAGAAGTTGTTGAAGGATGCGAAGGAACTGCCTGGAAGGACCGACTATGCATGGAAACTGGAATGGAAACCATAAAAAAATTAGTTGCTTATTCTTTTCTTTTTTTTCCCTTTGTGACTCCCTCTACAAATAAAAATTCCAAAACAGGCTTATAGTGAATCTTGCAACTAGATCCTGGGGCGAATCTTTCTCCTGGTGCCTTAAGTCAGTAATGGGATGCACAGCACAAGGTAATATCCTCACAGAAGGATTAACCAACTCCTTACAAGAACAAGCCCAAAAAATAAAAAATCCAGATCTCTGAGTTCATCAAATAAACACGATTGTTTGGTATTAGTCTTTGTGAATTTTATTGCTGCCATTATTTTTGTTAGGGAAGGCTTAATCAGCTTTCCTTTTTGTTGTTTGGAGTTAATATGCAGTTTGAGTTTTTTCATTTTGGTCTAAATAGATTAGTAAATAAATCACACAATAAAGTATTCCAAGTGATTCCTCACCAGCATTAAACAGATTGCAAGCATCATGGATGACCATTTTGGTTTTGAAATGAAAACATAATTCTCTGCCCACAAACAGCCACCACTCAGCACTAACCCAACATTCCCACTAAGAAAGAAGAAAGCTCTCTGTTTCTTTCTCTCCAACTGAACCACTCCCACACTCGCTCCTATTCAACTAGCGTTTGTGTCCGTTCTATGCACGAGACCACCGTTACGTGGTACCCTAAATTTATTTTCCACCACACTTCTGTTGGTGCATAAAATGAGACCAATGCTAGCTTGTATCGAACACGGGACCGGAAAAAATATTATTGTACGAAAGTATTTATCATTGTCGTAATATTAGTTGTTTCTTTAACTAGCGTTCAACTCGTTCTATGCACGGGCAAAACTAACCTGTTCTAGCATTGTGCCCGTTTGATGCAAGGGACAATTAAAAAAAGTAGGTTCGAACGGGCACAACGCTAAAACGGGTTAGTTTTGCCCGTGCATAGAACGGGTTGAACGCTAGTGTGTGTGTGTATATATATATATATAGTGTGTGTGTGTGTGTGTGAATGAACCTTTTGTGTGTTCTGTGTGCATTGATATATTTTCACATTTCTTTAATTTGAATCTTGCTTTTTCGATTGTTTTTTATCTTTTTCGGTATGTGTCTTTTTATATTTCCTTCTGTTATGGCATATAGATGTGGTTTTGAATTTTTTGAAGAATACACCACATGCAAACCTTCGTCATTGGCTTCATTTTATTATTACAGTTTTTGGCCCTTTCGAGTCAATGGCAATTGACAAGGATTCATTCTTTTTTCCTTGATTTTTCAGTGCAGGTGTTAAAGTGGGGATGACTTAATAGACAGAAAACAGGTAGTAATTTTGGGCTAATTGAAGTTTTTTTTTTTTTTTGGGGGGGGGGGGGGTAAATTAGCTTGAAATAGAAAAAGAAGCTAAGCAAATCTATAGCCTGCAAGGGGCATACCCTAGGAGGAAAATAAAAGGAAAAAGCAAAGATTGAGAAAAAAGATCTAAGCCAAATGAGAGCTTCGGCCAGAGGTCCATAGTATAGGGACTAGTACTGTAATAAGGACATGAATAATTTTGGTACTGCCGCCAGGACAATTGGACCCGGTTTCCAAATATACCCTGGTTTTGAAAAAGCGGG
>BPLS01000519.1:340450-391828 GCA_019656275.1 Rhododendron kiyosumense
TGCAGCTAATGCTTTCTTCGAAGTTACAGTAATGTTTAGTGCTAACCACTCAATCATTGTGCTACAATAATTCTTGCGTACGGGTCAAGGATGCTTTCTATTTTTTCCTGAATAGTTGACTTATATGTCTCGAGTCCTTTTCAATCCTTTCCATGTTTGATAATTAAAGACTAATCAAGTTTCACGAGGCTTTCCCTAACTTACCAACAACTTCCTATCAAGAAGCAGCTAAATGTACTCAAAACAGAGTTATTTAGAAGACACCCAAACACAACTGAAATCTTTCTGTAAAAGCTATTAGACAATGTTGCTGATACAGATGCCAAGTTTGTTACCTGACTTGCGATGGTCCATTGCAAATCCATTGGCAGTCGGACGAAATCATCGAACTTGGTCCCTACCAGTACCGGAATCGCATTCTACAACAATCAAGTACTTATTTTCATCAGAACAAGCCACGTACGAATACGACCTAACGCTACGTTTGGATCTTGGTTTTGTCGTGGGAAAATAAACTAGAACAGGAATGTAAACTCACAAACACGTAACCGTATCTCACGGAAGGACCCGAAAATTTGAGAGAGTGAATTATGTGGGTACCTGATTCCACTTCCTTGCTTGCTGATACCACCTGATTACACTGCATCCACAGAATTTTTGAGTTCATGAGGACACTTGATCAAATCATGTAAACCATCCATAGAAGAAGCTTAATCATTTAGGGAGTTGGGACTTACCTATTTAAAGTGCATCTACTGGTCAGATCAAACATGATTAATATGGCTACTGAGTCTTTACAAGCAATTGCGATGTGATCCTGAGAAGTTTCACCTCCTACACCATCAAAATTGTGAAATAATCAGTTCTGCATGCAGTGCATCGTAATTACGAATCCAGAGATGTTGGTCAAATTAGAGCATGACAGCAGGTAAGGGGCTTACTCCCCAAACTTGCAGGTTCGACTCTCACTACCAATAAAAACTCTTGGGCCACGAGAGATTTGTCGGGTCATTAATTTCAAAGCTACAGGATTATTCAAGGTGCACGTAACCGACCCGACCCGAATGCTTATAGACACTGAAATCATATGATCTGTGATTGATACCTCCAACCTCCCAGATACTGTAAGCAATCCTCGCCCCTCTGACGCTTAGTGTCTTGTCCATCTGGTGCAGCCCAGCCATCTGAATTCCTCCCTGCTCTTTTTCTCTCCCCACGTACTTTTTCTGCAATGAATGACAAACAAAATGTGAGTTTGAGCAACTCTCCCCTGTTCGGTTGCCCGGAAAACAGACGAAAATGTATCCTTCACCAACCAGAAAGCTTGTTTTCCCGATTTGACAATCACCCAACAGGCTGATCTTCAGAGCAACCAAGTCCGAAGGGTCGTTGCCGCGGTCGAAACCCCTCTCTACGTCCCCCACCGGAGACGGAGATGACATCCCGTTGCACGACAGCTGTCGATACCTGTTGTCAATATAAACGCCAAAGTTACCCATTACTCTAACAGCTCAAAATGCTGGACGAATAGATCATCAATAACTCAACAAGGTATGAGAGTCGGGACCTGTGGAGTCACCACAGGCTCCACAGCTCCCTAACGAAATATTACCGGGTGGATTTGCCCGCGGTGAAGGCGATGATTCGGTTCCAGAGTGAGCGGAGGCGGCGGCGGAGGATTGAGAACCGCCACAGGAACCGCCGGCGGCCGACGCTCAGACGGAACATTTTTCGGGAGAGCTTCCTAGCAGTCATGCGATGGAATGTGGGAATTTGGCTAAAAAGGGCAGAATGTGGCCATGAAAACGGAAGGCAGGCCTCTTTCTGCTCTCCTTGTGTTTTTGTGGATGTTTGGGTATTTTTAGAACCTTGGTGTGTATGTCTCTCCTTGTTTACATGGATCAGTTTGACGCTTTATTGGTGTTGATCAGTCTGTCCATATATAAATGTCAAAATTGCCGGCCCCTTTGGTTTCACGTACCTTTCGGTTGATGGCTGTTTAGAGCATTTACATGTGTCACTTGGAAAATCATCTCTCCCTCTGCCACTCTCTCTCTCTCTCTCTCAAACTTGTTAAATTATACAATAGTCCGAGGGTATACCCACATGATATTTTGGACCACTTTACCCGAGGATATACCCACATGATATTTCGGACCACTTTACAACAACACGGACTATTAAATAACACCCCTCAAACTTGAAGAGGACAAAGTCATTTAGTAATAAGTGGTAAACCCTGAGCATCGTCGTGACCAGGACTTAGAGATTTACTCTATCCTAAAATTTGAAGTGTGAAACTTCTCAATTGTTAACGGCTCCTTTACCGTCAATTTATACAGAGTTTTGAATCTGTTTTAATTGAGCTCCTTGTAAATAGACAGTGTAATTAAACTCCAGATTTAATTAAAGCGTAAAATGATTCGAACACTGTGAAAATAGATAGACGTGGTTGTAAGTGATTGTGTTGGTGTACGTTTGGCGCAAAATGCAACACGTCAAGTGATAGCTTTTTTGTTGCTAAGACAACAAGATCTCATAGATTTATGGATTTTGATATACACGTGTGTAAATCTTGTGTATCTTACAATCTGGGCAAACTTCCAAATAATTAAGAATCACTGTCAATCTTGGAGTTGGGGCAGCTGCTGTCCCTTGAAGGGACAGCAGCCTGTTGTCTCGGTCAAGGGGGTCATGCTTCGGTTTCACTTCAATAATCAGAAATGTTCATTTCGTAGAGCTCGTCGAGTTGAACAAATATGTAAAAAAATTAGCTCAATCTGATATCATTAAGTATCTAATTGAAATATTTTTGTCTTGAAAAGAATAGATCCGAAACACTAGATCAAATCTACTAGAACTCATTATTGGAACTCGCCGAGCTCTACGAAATGAACATTTTCTATCATCGGACCAAGACCAGAGCGGGGGCCCCTCGGTCGAGACAACACGCTGTTATCCCTTCAATCTTCGATCGGTTACTTAGATTCGTTTGATTGTATCTCTGTGAAATAGTACTATAATAATTTATTTTTATAATAAGAAATCCAGATTAGTTTATACACACCTCGACTAATTTTGGAGTCCTAAAGTTAACGACCAAACAAACTCTCCAATGACCCCAAGATTTGAAATGTTTGTCCTCCGTGAGATTCGAATTTACAATCTCTAGAGGCAGTCCCTTTAATTGTTTTCACATGCCCGGCCAAATCTTTGGTTTAAAATATTATAATACTACTAGCTAAAACCCCATAGTGCTTAATAAAGATCATCATATATGCTATAGTGCATTAATATTTGAAAAAATCTTACAACATATACTGTTATAATGACATATTAATGGTTGAAAACATAGGTAGTCATTATCTAAGATTAAAACTATTGTTAGGTATTTTTCATCATCTCCACGGACAACCTAATTATTGACATTGAGAAAATGATAGATTTACAAGTAACTATCTTATCTACCATATCGACATCACTTATAATATATGTATCATTTTCATGTATCAACATCGCTGATCTTCTTCAATACCATTGTTGGTTGCTCCATCATGTATTAATTAAACTGTTTCTGAAATACTATTTGAGTTGCATTCTTCCCTTTGATTGGCACTATCAATTTCCTCCCTATGTATCATGGGCCTTCGTCCTTTTATACGACGTATCATACTGTGCCTACTACCAATATAACAAGAAGGAACGGCAGCACTCTCTCTCTCTCTCTCCGTGGTTATATGAATTTTCTATTGGTTTGCAGCATGGTGTAGGTCTCACATGATGCGTAGCAATGTTCAATTCTTCCCTCGCCAATTAACAACTACCATACGTAGGCGCAACTTTCTAAAATATAGGACATGTAGTGTAATAAATACGATATAAACACTCAACATTAAACTGTTTAATTGACTCGCGACAATATATGATTATATATTGGTAATTTTGTCTAACAATTGTACTAGGCTTGATGACCAAGCCAACTCCAGCCTTCCTGCCGTCCTTAAGCGTGTATGTCTTATGATCCTTCTTGGAAAATAGGTTTCAAAATCAATACTGCTCTGTAATAAGTCCCCTTAAATTTAGAGGAAAGTCCACTTTCACCCCCTGTGGTTATCGCCATGTGCGGATACCCCCCTTGTGGTTTAAAACTGACCACATAACCTACCTGTGGTTTTGAAAATGTGCGGATAGACCCCTTGCCGTCATGTTTTCCATCCATTTTAACGGACACAACATTAAAAGACCGTTATACCCTCATCACGTCCCTTGATTCTTCTTCTTTTTTAAATCTAACCACACCATCCTGTATACCAAAAATTGAATCCAAACCGTTGATATTGTAAATTTTGACGAGTACTACGTCTATGCCAAAATTCAAGTCAATCAAAAAATAAAAAGCTCATGGTCAAATCGATTTTGTTATGAAATTAAAATTTCAAATTTGAATTTACTAAAAATTAGATCACTGGGTTATTAATACCTGATCAAGATGATTTTTTATAGAGATACTCTATTATTTATTTAATACATTATGAACGACTCAGATTACATTCTAGAGATGTGTGAGATACACCTCCGTTAATATGGATGGAAAACATGACGGCAGGGGGTCTATCCGCACATTTTCAAAACCACAGGTAGGTTATGTGGTCAGTTTTAAACCACAAGGGGGGTATCCGCACATGGCGATAACCACAGGGGGTGAAAGTGGACTTTCCTCTTAAATTTACAATCAATGTAGTACTTATCTCTTATTTTTCCTACTTCCAAACTTCGTTGTTGTTCATTGGAGGGCACAGAGGTCATTTCCCAAAGGGGTAGAGCCTAGATTAAAACCACCCAACTACTTGATTAATTCATTGGGGAGATAAACTTGATAGGTAAATATATTTGAAAAGCTTGAATGAGTGTAGCAGTGACAATTGATAATAGTATAATGAAGCCAGGAGAGGTTGGTTCTCTACCAGCTAACATTGGAGAAATGTGGCTCAACTCTAACCCCATGAAGACATGTGATTAGGATTTGTTGTTAAGCATTTTGTCCTTGAATTTGTGTTAAGATCCCTCTCAAAATGCATGATTTAAGTTTGATTTTCATTTCTTGTTGTCATTATAATTTAGATGTGTGTCTAGGAAGATGTGATTCCAGAGGTTTTCTAATTGACAAAATATTCTTAATGAGCTACTTATTCAAGGAATAAAAGAATCAGAATAAAGAGTTGCATGGTTTCTAAGCAGACGTCAGAATAAAGAGTTGAAACCCCAATTTATAGCAATCTGGATTTTTTTTTTTTTTTTTTGTTTCTTTCTGATAACTCATGGTGTTCTCGACTAATTCCTCGAGGACTCAATTGCACCATCCACTAGCATTGCCGCTCCCAAAAAAGTTAATAGCACTTAGGAGGTTTCAAACCTGAGGCAATTGAAAGGAAGCGAACCCGAGGCCCCTCGTTCGGCTAAATAAGCCAAATGGCTTATTTTTTTGTCCTTATTCAAATTTTTTTTCATATTGGTTAGTTTGTCATTAATTTTTGGGGGATTATTACATTATCATAATGAGAGGAATCTAAAAAGTGAAAAATTATGATTGAAATTAATTTTTTTTAATAAAGACAAAAAAATTGGCTTATTGGCTTATTTTTGTCTTTATTAAAAAAAATTAATTTCGATCATAATTTTTTACTTTTTAGATTCCTATCGTCATGACAATACAATAATCTTCCAAAAATTAACGACAAACTAACAAATACGAATTTTTTTGAATAAGGATAAAAAAAATAAGACATTTGACTTATTTAGCCAAACGGGGATGGGCCCATACCTTGAACACAAATGAGTGGTTTATTGCAAGTATGGTTTAAGTACCAAACAAGCTTCGCTGCAAAACCCCCCCAAAAAGGGTTGGGCTAGTAGTGAAGGCCTGAGACTTGGGAATTTGTCCCCTCCTAAGGTCTCAGGTTCAAACCCTCTAAGGTGCTATCAACTCTTTTGCCATTAGTCCATAAGAAGCTTTGCTCCAACTTTAATTGAGATCCCCGCAAATAAACGGTGGGAATGGACTCACAAAATTAATCGAAGTGTGCAAACTAGCCCGAACACCAGAATTGTAAAAAAAGCAACTTAGCTGCAAAAATGACTTGCAGCTGATTATGCTTCTCCCTTTTTCAATTGTTCATTTTTAATGCCATAATGTTAGCATCCAATCGTTGGGTGGAAAATTAAATTTTTGCAGTTGACATAAGACGTAATGTAGAGACAGAGATGAGCATCAGTATTACTTCGACACAGTACTAATTTAATATGGTTGGTAATGGCATCACTGCCACCCTGCCTACCTCACCCACAGTCCATAAGATAAGGCCTTGTAAAATCTTTTCAACTGCCCACATTAGCAGCTTTCTTTTTAACAATTGCATGTCGTTGCCAATTTACGCGTACTTCAAAAGTTCAACTAATTTCAGAGCACTGAGGTTAACAATCAAATAAACTTCCGGCAGGTCTGAGATATTTTTGCTAGTGGTGAGAGTGACCTGGGAGCTTGGGAGAGTAAGCCCGTTATTGTCGCTCGACCAAAAAGAAAGTAGGGGAAATGATAACAGGAAAATAAATGAATATAGTTTCCCTCCAAAATCCCTTCACAGGCTCAGATTGCTTGAAATCCCAACCTCCTAAAATGAGCACTTGGGACTAGGAAATTTCAAATTTGGAATGCCAAACATGAATAATTCCTCAGCAGCCTGGCAACCTTTTTGTTCTTCTAGCTGAAACTCAGGACCACAACACTACACAATCTGTTCCACAGATAACAATTTCCTGGTTTAAGCACCTCAAACAAACAAGGCAGAAGCAGAAAACACCCCAAGGCAAAATATTTTTGTCCCAATATTTCAGAACCATTCCACTAAAAATAGAAACCTGAAAGCAACTTTGAATATCTTCAAAATCACCCGTTTGACCAGGTCACACTTAACGGTACAACAACAATTCAACCTACATTTGTTTACAATTTTTTTCCTCAAATTTTCTCTGCAGTTCCTATACAATACATTTCCATCCTAGCTGCCTAAACCTTTGGTAATATAACAGTATACCTAATGAAAGCTTCTCTTTTTTTTTTCTTTCTTTCTTTCGTTTTTTGTTGCTAAGAAGGTGAACTGGGCTGCCCATCGGAGCTTTGGCTCGGTGGTCGTTTGCTATCATTACTCTTTCGCTTAAGTTTGCCCTTGATCTCAGCTTCTTTCTTATCAACAAAATCCATCAAGTCCTTGAAACTAGTTGCACGCAGTGTGCGTTTACTACGCCTAGAAAGTTGAGGATCCGGATCCTCAACTTTCTGTTCCTCACACTCAGGGTCGTACCTCCGATACTGCCGGCACACCCTACAGAAAAATATGGAGAGGGCAAAGAAGCTTGCAATGCCACAGATGAGGAATAGGCCCCAGAAGCTAGTGAGAGAGAGCCTAGTTGCATCAGCTTGGCTGCTTTTCTCAGAGCATCCTTCAAGTGACAGCCATTTGTCATGGATTCGTTGGAGATCGCCGTTCTCTGAGAGTTGTAGAATTGCAGTCGACAAGTCAACTGCAAGAGGAGAGTCTCTATGAAAAGCCTGAGGAAGGAAATTTAACCATGAGAATCATATTTTGGGCCTGTATGCAAATTTGTCATACTCGCACAACACAATATGTGGAGTGAAATCTCTATCTACATGCACACAGAAACACAATCTGCCTCCGGATCAGTTTTCCATAACAATATTCAAAGAACTGTTATACAAAATACAAACACTCGTCCTACTCGCATTGTATCTATTTTTTAGTGAAAGTGATTTTCGTGTATTCAGAAACATCTTTTTGGCGTTTTCCTAGAAAATTACTTCTTTAAAAAAGTCCCAAAAAACAAGTTGCAAAATCAATCCAGCAAACGAGAATTCCAGAAAAACAATTTAAAAACAGATTGCCATTTGAAAGAATCCAACAGAATATAGTATTTCTTCTCTGCAAATAAATCCAAGTGATATAATCAAGACTTCGCCAAGCCATTGCAGATATTGCTGAGAAAGAACTTACAAATCCCCATCCACTTTTAGTAAACTCCTGTCCCACAGTTCTGAACTGACAGTTGGTGGTGTACTTAAAGAGCTGAATGTAAGGAAGCTCGTCGACAACTGCAGCTACTCCACCTCTTTTTGGACCTAGCTGAAGGGCACTAGCATATTCTTCCAAGCTTTTCAACGATTTGAGCCTAGACGGGGCTATGTTGAGCTCTCCAACCATGTAATTGTACGCAAATGATCCATCTTGATATCCAATCGGATCAGAACTTGAGATCAAGCTCTCGATTCCCTCAATCTGTGATGTCAGCTGTTGCACTGTGAGGATTGACGTCAAACTAGCAGTGTAGCTTGAATTGATTATTAACACTACAAAGAGCCATAAGATTAGCACCAAACGTCCCAGGGTGCTCACAGTATTCTCTCCTGTGTGTCCAAGCAAAAAAGTACATAACTGTTTTAGGAGTCTTGAAGCTTAAAATTCCACTAAAGAATGTATTAACCACTAAAACATTAATTATCATTGCATCTAAATAAAGGAAAAGAACATAAAAGATTAGAACACATACTGTGTGAGAAAAACATTGTTGAGAAACTGAACCTGCCACATTAGAGCCAACTTAAATTGTGAAGAAACAGAAAAGAGAACATCAAAAAGAAAAAACTGACAATGCTATGTGCAATACTTCTTAACATATTATGCTTTGCCAAGAAGGCAACAAGAGAAATTCTCTATGTAAATGAGTAAGATATCAATGAAATGAAACCAAACTAACCAGAAGATTGTTCTAAGTTGTTGGATTGGTGGACCACGAAACTCATGGTTCTCGCGATGCTCTAGAATCCAAACAACGGCTCCTACAAAGAGGAAAAAGCCACCAGTGACGCACCACATTTCCCAAGTGAATGGCCTGAGAAAAGCCCAAGGACTTGTTTTTGTCTCTTTGACTGGAGCAACTACAACAAGCCCGGACTCCATAAAAGGTTGCGTAAAATCTACAATTTTTGTCCTGTTCGTAGTAATCGTAATGTCCCCAACAGCGGCATCGTATGTCTGTAGGGGGGAGATCAAGACAATTACAAGAAACATCAACAACCTCCGCTAATTGTGAACAGAAAGTCAACCAAAAGGAATACTCACATTTTCGGAGACGCCGTCAACTAGGTCGTTGTAGGAAGGGTTCCTCAAACCATCACCTTTTAACGTGTATGTGTGGGGTACAGCATAAGGCAACAAGTTAACTGCAGCTTCAAAGACGTCGATGCAGTACCCCTTCACCCCCAGTGGACCTTTGTCTTTGCTTACAAATTCCTTGTAACTGACTCGGTTAGGCACTGCAATTCGCAAAGGCTTCCCATTGTTAGGGAAAACCCACCCCCTTGGTCGGTTTGTAGTTTCACCAGGCCATATCACACTGTAAAGATGTTGGTTACTGGCAGAAGTATTTTGAGGCTTCAAATACAAGGTTTCTGGAGCATCAACAGAAAGACCAGAATAGTTTGACCAGTAACCTATCGTGCGAGACCCAGTCCCAACAATGTTCAGAATATCAAATGCCGGATGGATTAAATTCTTATCCGCGCCAAATTGAATCTGACCAGTTAGGCCAGTGAAGTTCATTCCTCTAAGTATACTGAGCAATTTCTGGCCTTGATCAAAAATACGTAGCGCTGTCAAGTGCAATGTGCTTCCATTAACGTCGTGTAACTTAGGGTCCACAGAGAAAGAGACGTTTCCCCCTTCAGTGAAGAAAACATCAAGTGCACGTGCGAGTAGCCAAACGGAATCATAAGCATAAAGCGCATAAGAATTGAAACTTGGTGTCTCCTTAGATTTTAAGCTTTTCCACCGAGACATAAAATTCTTCTTGAGATCAGAATCTGGGGTGTGGTGGCGAAAAGCAATGACCCCTTGTACGAGATTCATTGTGTCAGGGTCAGCTAATTCCGACAAATCTAAAACAGAAGGAAGCCAATCTGTTGTGATCCAAACATAGCCTGAGTTCATCATCCCAAGATACTTTGCCACTTCAAAAATAGTCAGACCAGAGTCCGGATTTACATGAACAACATAAACCCTAGACTCCATCAGGTTTACTCCAACTAACAAGGCATTGATGTCACTTTTGGAGGCTCCAGGAGTGAAGGCAGCCTTGTAGGAGATTTTGGCACGATTCTTCGCAAGGGCATCACCTAAAGCGGAAATTCCATTTCTTCCATAATCGTCGTCCACAAATATAGCAATTACCTCCCTCCATCCATAATATTCAACCAAGTTGGCTATTGCAGACATCTGGAAATGGTCACTCTGTGTGGTGCGGAGGAAGAATGGGAACTGCAGTGATGCAAGTGTGGGGTCTGTTGCCCCGAATGACAGGAGTGGTACATGAAGTTCATTAACAACGTGGGAGATGACATGTGCTATTCCAGATGACTGTGGACCAATTACGGCAACTACATCTTTCTCCACCAGCTCCAAAGCTACAAGAGTAAATATGCCATGTCAAAATTTCTCACTTTCTAGTTTGATGCAACTTTTCTTACTTCTCTTTCTTTCTAACTGGAAGGGGTGGTTAGTTACAGAGAGTTCATTCATTCCTGATTGATTCAGTTGACATAACTAGGGAGGTGAAGCATAATATTGATCTTCTGCGAGTATGCTAATTATTGCTACTTGTGATCCATGAAAAAAAAAATTGGCACTGCCAATACCAAAACAACTAATGAGCAATGATTTGCTTTTATATATGCATCCACCATGAGATCTCTAATTAAATACAAGCTTGATAGGGTTCTAAGTTCTGACATAAGTCAAGTACTTCACATGTTTTTAGTCCATACCAATACAAGCATAACTTACATGTTTTACCTAAGAACCACAAGGCAGTAGGGACTAATTCCTGAAATAGAAACTCAAACGCCATGTCATTAGGGACAAATAAAAGCAACAAAAGAACAAATGTAATATCTATTACTGAACTTATAAACTCACAAATACCAAACTCATGAACGAGCAAACAGAGATACTATTATCTCCAACATTTGATTCACCTTACTGTGATGAACACAAGAACAAAAAATATTTGAGCCATCAAAACACTTCTGATTTGTCAATAGTTCGTGTAGCAGGCAACGTTCATAAATAAACACTACAATGTGTCTGAAAACTTCAGCAACTTTAAGTGCAGTTAAGATTTATATTAGGACTGCGAAATGTAACCTACTGCTGTGAGAAAAACAATGCAGTTGCATACCACCGATATTGTAGATTGGACGAAGTACTTGACCCTCAACAAAAATATGACTGTCTTAGAAGCTCTGACTTGAATAATCTAACTCTCCACATATGTTAAGGCAAAGAACTACTGCATAAATTGTTCAAATTCATACAGACACGGGTGATCTGTTCCAACCTAATAAACACATATAAGGACACCAGAGATTGATAAGATATGACAAAGATACACAAACACGTCAGACACGGACACATTGAGGAAAAATCAACTATAGAAAATTTTTATTACTGGTATGCATCACAAACTAACATTGACAAACACAAATCCTATTTGTTTCAAATCAGGAACAGATAACAACAATGACATCAATGTTACAAAGATACAAAAACACCATGAAGTTGATAATAATTATTACAGGAACAAAGCATGCTGACAATTTTCATCCTATTTCAACTTTTTAGTTGCATTGTGACCTCTAAACATGTCTCTGGTGTATCATGGTATGTGTCTCTCTATTGCATCGGTAAGAAAATCATTAAAACAATACATATATGTTTGGACAAGTCCAGAGTGTGTCCGGCACAGAAACACGACAGACACTGATATGTGAGGCTTGTAGACATACTTGTGCTCCGATCCTTAGCTCACAAAAGTGGGGGTGTAGCTTATATATCTAAGCCTCAAATGAAGATAGTCCATCAACTCAAGTTGCTAAAATTTCAGAGATTACCTTCTATGGTTCCAAGGAACCCACTGCAATTGGTATCATGAGGAAGAAGATTCAAATTCGTGCCGGAAAGAACAGTTGAATCCGAATTGACATCATCGATAGCCATTTTAACCGCCGGCTTCACAGCTCGCCCAATAACTGAATTGAAGGTAAACAAGGCCCCAACATTCACAACTCTTGGCCTTGAAGAAGAAACACTAGCATTACCATTCTCACCCATCACTTCCATGGGCACCCACATCCAAAATATCAACACCACCAATACTTTCCTAATGAGTAAACCAGCCTCCATTTCTATGCAGCTCAGAAAGTAATCCTTGGATCTTTCAGCTCAGATTTACTTCAAACACCTTCAGTGCAGATGGAAGCTTGCAATACAGAACTTGGTTTCCAGACTCCCCGACCACATGGGAACTAGAAACCTCAAAACCCAAGTCAAAAACAAATAATACAGGGAGATCCATCTGCAGAAAGCAAGTCAAACGCATACTTATATACATATGAATGTGAGATCTGGCCTAAAGCAACTGAGGTTGGATACCATGAAATACCCACATGGGGAAGTACTCAACCAAAAAACAAAACAAAATAAAATAAAATAAAATCAATACTCCTAATATTTTACTAACTTTTAAGCCATGTTTTGTACTACTATCCATTCTCCTATGTACACACAGAATGGGGACCTACAATAAATTTGATATTGAAAACAAGTTGGAAGAACTAATGTTCAACTGTAACGAAGAAACCCACATGGATGGATAAATGAATATTTTGAAAGTGGCAATAAACATAAATAAATGGGAAATTCACAACAGATGTAGTTGGGGTGGATGGTGGAAAACAAGATTATACCTGTGAAACCCACTTGTGGATTGAGCTTTCAACAGTGTCTGTCCATTCTGAACGAATAGGCAAGAAATATGAATGAACACAATTATACGCAGAGGAATAAGAAAAGCAAGAAAGCTCAAGAGACCGAACAGTCTTGCACCATCAGTAAAGAATCATTCTTTATTGCTTTATATATTGTGAAGCTGGCTTCTCAGCAGCTGAGAAAGAAACTTCACAGAGTGCATTGGCCATTTTCGGGCTCTATCATCAATTCATTTTCATGATCGGGATCGGTCACTTTGTAGGACTTACCGAGACCATTAAATATTATACTCATTTAATTTCGATTGGTATCCATTCATTGTTAATTCCTTTTAACAAGTGTGTTACGTCTGGCTTGCAAAGTTTAATTTTTTTTATAAACTCATATATTGGACTTCGATTAATATCATTTTTGGCTTGGTCCCTCATTTCGACGAGTTGTACGACATGAACGATTACCATAATCAAATAAATTAAATATGACCCCAGAAATGGCTAAGTGCACCCTTTGGTGCAGTTCCCATTTCAACTGCTGAGAAACCAGCTCTTTATATTTTACTATATCCACTTCACGGTTCACAAACCTTTCTTTTTGGAATTGTAAAGGCGAGAGTGAGATATTTTGCCACTCTATTGGACAAATCAGAACCAGATCTTAATTTTAAAAAGAAAAAAAACTCACAAATAAGGAAAGATAGGGGAAGGGATGGTTGAGATTAGTCCACGTCAACGGAAGAATGAGAAAGTAATGCTTATTGGTCGAGACAAATCTCATCATGGTTTTGGCGGGTCCAACTGTCCATGTGAAAGCGGATAAAAAAAGAAACTGTCCATGTGAAACACGTTGGTTTTTGTGTATTTGTACCACGAATGAATTACGAACATCATTTTTTTTTTAAATGATATAAAAAATTGGACAATGCTACCCATACAACGATCCAAACACAATAATTTACACAATCTCTCACATGCATGTGGGGCCCACACAGTAGTGTGTGTGGAGTCCACATGTATATGAGAGGTTGTGTAAATTGTTGTGTTTGAATTGTTGTGTGAGTATCATTTTTGTAGCAGAATACTATGCTCACGTATGATTGTAGGATTAATAATTTTGGATAGATTGAATAAGAGTGGATTAAAGAAAAGAAGGGAAAATGGGGTCGCGGAATAATAGATTGAAATCGTATGGATACAAGAATTAGTTATATCGTGTTTGATTAAAATGGGATAAAGATGATAAGAGTTACTACTTTTTACCATTTGAATGGGAACTGAGAAGTGAAATAATCTGGACAAAGGGCCTATAGCTTATACGTACTCTTCCCTGGGGTATTAGTTTAATCCCTCATTCCCTCTCATAGGATACCAAATGGACAGATGGTCCACCATTGTCCAAGCCGGCCCTTTGCCCGGTGTGCAAAAATAAAACGACGGACTACCAAAAAAAAAAAGGGAGACATGTGGGCCCATCTATTAGTACCACCCTTAACCCTACCTCTCTTTTATTCTACTATCAAACATTTCCAATGGGTATCAAGGCCACTTCGTACATAATTCACTTCCTCTCTAGATATCACAATGCCAAAAAGAAAATTTATGAACTATGTTAATATTTTTTGATGTTCGATCAAAATAATTTTTTTTAATAAATGCTTTTCCCCACCAGCTTTACAACGTGGGTTGTTTAAGAGCAAGGCTACAGTTCCCAACCGGAAACTCTGGACCGAAATCCCGACGCCACCCGAGGCCCACTCCGGCCACCGGACGGCTGATCGGAACCGACCAAAAATTTTAAAAAAAAAAACCGAGTGGGTCCCCGCGAGAATCAATAGTATCCGATGTGTGTAGGTGGCCGATCCAAACATTCTATTTTTTTGTATTATGCTGGAGTGGGCCCGACACGGCGTCGGGATTTCGGTCGGGAGTTTCCCGTCGGGAAGCTCAGACTTTCTGGTTGTTTAAATCAAGAACTCCAATAATAGAAACCCTCGTGAGCAATGCCGTAACAAGGTTACAAAGTGGATTCATTCCACATGGAAGAAGACAAAAGGAGAGACACCGAAGCATAGCCAGTGGGGATTAGATTAGTCATTTTGATACTCATCGTGATGACGACGACAAAGACTCAAAGAATCACGACTGAAAGACTCAAACTACGACGCCTAAAGGCGGCTAAATAAATCATTTAGTTTCAATTTTTTTTTATTTAAATATTTTTTTGTATTTATTAATTTTTTGTCGATTTTTTGAGAATTATTATTTTGTTATGATGAGAGGAATCTAAAATATTAAAAATTACGATTAAAATCTAATTTTTTTTTAATAAAGACTTTCAATAAGTCAATTTTTTCGTCTTTATTTAAAAATATTGGTTTTCAATTTTAATTTTTTACTTTTTAGATTCCTCTTGTCATGAAAAAGCAATAATTCTGAAAAAAGATTAACGAAAAACTAACAAATGTGAAAAAAATTTGAATAAGGACAAAAATAAGCCAAATGGCCTATTTAGCTGAATGAGGCCTAATTCTTCATCTAAACTTAATTATTTTCTTCGTTCTGTATGTTTTATTTGTTTTTTCAGAATTTTTCTTATATTCGAGTGATATTTTTTTGAATTAATCATCCGTCTCGACGAGAGGAGCCCTAAAGGTACAAAATTGTGGCCGAAAGCAAAAAAAAAAAATTCACTAAAAATGAAAAAATATCAAACAGTTGTCTTATTTGTCTAAACTACTTATCTTATTTCAATATCGGTCCATATTTTTATACTTTTCTGATTTGTCTCGTCGAGATGAACAATTAATCCCAAAAATTATGATAAAAAATTCAACAAAAAGTTACGAAAAATAAAAAATATCGAAATAAGTTTCAAATTTATAAATTTACAATAACGCAGCCTAAGCCCCTATTTCACATAACTTTTTAGAGATTTACCTAAATATAACTTTTACCTAAATATTTTAAGAAATATCCAATATAAAGCTCAAAAAAGTTGGATTTTTGGGATTTTTGAGCTTTATATTGGATAATTTTCAAAATATTTGGGTAAAAGTCATAATTTTATTATTTTTTTTGATTCTTCCTATCGAGACGATCAATAATCCACAGAAGTGACGCAAAACTAACCATTGTGATTTTTTTATAAATAAGGACAAAAACCAAAAACCACACAAAAATAGCTAGGTGAAACGGGGGCTAATCTTGTCAAGGAAAAATAATTCAATACTCCTCAAGCAATCTTGTATTTAGGCCTCCTCCAGTATGGAACACTCCACAAAATATTTTTGTTCCACACGGACCACACCAATACGGTAAGCAATATTATTATGCTTTTGAAACTAATCTCTCCTTTTAAGTAGTCACCTAGTCACTTGCGGTGTGAATTGTAGTATGGGTGTGAGCATGCTTTGGATTTGTTCGATTTTATAGTAAACCAAAAACCAATCTAATATTTACGGATTATGAATTTGAAGAACCAAATCAATCCACAAAAGCCATAGAACCAAACAAATCCAAACCATTAAAATTTGGTTCGGTTTCGGTTTTAAACCACGGTTTGCTTTGAATTATGCTATCATCTTAAAAAAAATTAAAGTACATAAAATAATGAACATAAATTAAAGGTAGAATACCAACAATTGTCTCAAGTCTTAAACTAAGAAAATGAATTACCAGTTATTAAAATGAATCAACTAAGAATACCAATTACTAACATCTTGGCAAGAAAGAAAAAATAAATATTGCGGTAGATTGAGTAGGATCAATAAATTACTAGGAAAGTATTTGACTAAAGCTCCCATATTTATTTGGTGATTTCATAATTAAATTATATATATATATATATATATAATGTATTATACGGTGCGGATTGGTTTGGAACCATGACCATAAACGTGAATCCACAAATCAAACTATATAACGCGGTTTCTAATTTTTTTAAACCATTACCAAACCATGCTACTAAAAAACCGAATCAAGCCTTTTGGTTTGGATTGGTTTGGACTGAATTCACAATTTAACAGATTTTTTGTTCATTCCTAAATTGTAGGCACCACAAGTCCACAACACAAGCAAGGAAATTAATTAGACTCCTTAGCAACAGGCCGTCAAGTGGGTCCAACTCCAAAAGAGATTTTAACCATAACGATGGTAAAATAGTTTTTATTTAGGAAAATGATGCCAGCAAAAGAGTTTTCAGTAAAGGTCTTTCAATTTTTTGAGTTTTTTAGCCATAGGGCTGAAACATGTTTACGCACTTTTATAGAATTTGCGGGTTCACTATTCTATTGTAGGATTTTAGTAGTTTAGACACTTTCATAGGGTACCCTAGGGTTTTAGGTGCTTTTATATATAGGGTACCCTAGGATTTTAGTTACCTTCATAAGGTATTAGGGCTGTCCACGGTCCGGATTGGATTTCTATGAATCCAATCCTAATCCGTATCTCACGATTTTTAGAAAAATGCAATTCAATCTTAATCCAAAAGTCTTAAGGTTTAGTTCCAATCTGAACCGCGAGTTACGGTTCGCTCCCGATTTTATCCACTGATTTCCTTCCATAAAAATAAAATAGCGCTATTGCCAACTAAAATACAAAGTGCAAACACTTATTAGTTACATGCCATGACATTACACTATTATAGCAAGTTAGTTTAAATCCAGATACCAGCGCAGCAAGGCAGCAACCAAAAAAATTTATGGGTTTTTGCTTTTGGGCTTTAGAGTAATGTGTGTGTATATATCTATGCTGTCTAAAATTTATGTTTTTTTTTTTACAAAATACTAGTAACAGTTTACCCCTTAAGTTTTAGATATTGTCACATTAATATAAAATTGTAAAAAAAAATCATAACAATTAGTAGAGTTATAATTATTTATAAATATTACACAAATATATATTTTTTATTTTTAAATATCTAACGGTCCGGTTTGGTTAATCCACGATTTTGAAATGAAAATTCAATCCTAATCCGTATCTCACGGTTTTTTAATTTTCGAATCCGTGTCCGAATCATTAATCTACGGACAAAATCCAAAAGGCATGGATCAGTTCGATTCAGACCGGTTTCATGGTTCTTGATTTTTCTTGGACAGCCCTATAGGGTATCCTTAGATTTTAGGCACTTTCATAGATACATTTGTCCTTATATTTGATTGCAAAAGGTGCTTGTTTTTTGACTCAAAAAATATAAATATGAAATTTTTTTGGCTAAATCTCCCAAAGATTTTTGACCCCACTTAGTACTGTAATTGAGTTTAATTACAAGTCCACTTGAACCATATTCTAAGATTTTGCATACAAAATTTCTTCCTACTTTTCTTCAGATATCGTATTCAACATATTGTCACTATCGCCTTCCACTCCCTACCGTACTTCTTGAGACATTTTTTCTTTGAATACCTCTAGTTTCTCTCTTCTTAGGTCCTACCATTTAGTCCGTGGATATCTAGTTTCCTTTCTCCTTCTATTATTTCCCTTGAGACAAATATCTAACACTAAAAGTCTATGTTGTGTCACTAGACACTTTTCAGGAATAACCTTACAATCCTTACATGTCAAGTGGTCTGCACCTCTAGCAAAAAAATAGTTGATTTGGCTTCTATACTCTCTCCGATCATAAGCTTAGTTGAAATAATCCGTTCTTGTTTCCTCGTTTTTTTTAACGTATCATATTTTATTATTTATCGTTAAACTAGGAAGATCTGTCAGTTCGATATTGGTAATACATCCGTTTAAATTGATACTATTTACGGGGTGTTCCATTTTTGTGGAAAATGAACTTTTTGAAAAAGAAGGCAATTTTAAGTTTAAAAATCATGTGATTACTCAAATAATTTTTCTACAAAAATAGATCTTGTTTGATAGAACTCATTAAGATCTTTTAAACAGTGCAAAAAAATTAAAATTGAAAAAATATTTTTCATTTTCATTATATTTAAGTTTGAAATTACCTTCGTTTGAAAAAAAAAGTACTTTTTTAAAAAGCGGAACACCCCCTTAGTGTCAGTTAATTTCAAAGTTTTTTTTATTTTTTTTAGCTGCGTTAGTTAATTTCAGAGTTATGAAGCAAGAGGATACTCTAAAAGTGGTTCTTTTGCCTCAACCGCGGCTTACTTATGGTCTTAATTTTAACATGATTGCGGCTAATTAACATAGTCCTCGGTGTCATTACTAAATCAGGCCGAGTTTACTTTATACTCCGGGAATCTCAAGTACACATGATGGTTACACGATCATCTAGATTGCACAATTTAAACTTCTAATCTTGATAGTATTTAATCTCATTTAATTAGTAACTTTCCAACGCCTTTGCAGTTTGGTCTCAATTGTAGGAGGTCAGGTCACAACAACATGGACATTTTTTCCATTGCCAATAATTAATATAGATGTTTGTAATCGTTAAACTTAAAATCACTACTCCGTTCCTTTAGAAGTCTCCCAAAATCGCAACACCTGAAAAAAGCACTGCAGTACTTTCTTATACGATATATATAACGAAATTGTTAGCTTTTTTTTTTTAACGGTAAAAAGATTTTATTAATCTTTATAGAAATTGTTAGCTTCTGACCCGAGGAAAAGAACAGGTTCCTTAATTTGATAAGGAGAAGATTGGAAGTGTATTTTAGTTTATGTGTTGAGACGCCCATGAGGAAAATGCTGGCAGAAAATACATTCCCATTACTAAATGGGGTAGGAAACACATTTAAACCATGAAAGGATTGGTGGGCGCCTCATTAATTCCACTCGTTTCTATATGCATGTGTACGTAGTATTGTGTCCTTGTCGAGTGATGAATCAGAGCTCCTAAATCACCGTCGCTTGATGCGTGGTGAAAAGGCTCCAAGAGTCTCACTTGGTGGTCCATTAGGAGTAAAGAATCCGTTTCCGTCCTTCTCATGTCCGGATGAATAGATCATCTAAAATTATGAGCGGCATGTCGGTATCTAATCCTATTTTTGTATTGTAGTGTAATGGTCCTAATGGACAACATCAGTATTTTCAGAATTGAGAATATGCTGAAAAATATGAGAACAAACATCATTTATTTATACTATGTTGTAAGGAACAAACAGAAATTTCATAGTAATTAAGAGTTCTCTCTCTGTTCATTTTGTTACCATATCTCAAATAACTTGACATGCAACCATAAGCGAATTAGTTTATTTATTTATTTATTTCTTGGTTGTTTCTCACTAAATCGATCACTCTCCCAAAATCAACTGTCCAAGACCAAGAGTATCAAAATCAACTAGTCAAGTCAAGGCACCAACGTGGAATATAGTTATACCACGATTTCTAGGTTAGCACTTGTCATGCATTTTCTCCATGAGAATAGGAAGAACAAAAATAGACTTGGACCTACTTTGGCAAAATAAGCGAAAGACACTTAATTTTTTTGTTAGTTTTGAGTTAAATCTTTGTAAATTATTAATTTGCATCGACGAGAGGAACCGAAAAAGTAAAAAAATTATGATCGAAAATCATAATTTGTTGAAGAAAGATGAAAGTAAGATAAAAAAATCAGTCTTTTTGTCTTTATTCAAAAAATTATGTATGAGTTTCAATCATAATTTCATACTTTTCCAATCCCTCTCGTCGGAACAAACCAATAATCCACGAAAAATTGGCGCAAAACTAACAAATTCGAATTTTTTTTAATAAAGATTAAAAAAAAAAGCCACTTTATCTTTTGCCATAATAGGCCGAACTTTTCCCTTTTCTCACACCACACATAGGCATAGGCCTAGTACAGTACAGGAAATGGATTCAAGAAATTGCCCAAGAAAGAAAACTGGATTATTCAACTTTGTTTAATTGGCAGTTTTCTGGATCCAGTTTTGTTGTGTAAAAGGGGGAAAAATAACTTCCGAAGTACAAAAACAAAGGGGGAGAATTGAAAAAACAGGACCAACACGTATATTCACCGAATCATCGAGAAAACAGGGCCAACAACATATATTCTACTCGATGATTTTGAGGCTCTAGAGTACTTAACGGCTGCAAAGAGTGGTGGGCACTGGGCTCTGATGTTTTTGTCCTTTTTAATTAAGAGGTTCATACGTTAAGCCTGGCTAACCATGGTGGAACTTGACTTGGTCCAAGTAATGTGTTTGGAAAGTAAACGTAATTTAATGACCTACAAAAATAGGAGTACTACGAAACTAGATTTGGTTTATTGGAGCCAGTTCAGAGGCGACGGTGATAGCGTCTGCAGCGGTTTTTGCCTTCAGTCTGCGGCGGAAACGAGCTCAAATTTAGTCATTTAGCAGCTAGTACTAAGGCACAATCCTTTGTCCAAAATTAGATTCGTTATCCTCGATGCATCTAGATATGAAACATCCTATAAAGAATTCTGAGCAAAATAAGAACTTTCATTGGCAAAATAAAACTCCATCAAATTTTTCTTTTAAAAAGTCATGCGTATTATCTTCTAAATATAGAATTGGGTGATTTCCCACGTTATCAAGCCTGAATTTCGATATTTAAGCTCAAAAACTTAACTTTATAATGATGGATGGGCCGGCCATCCTCAACCACTAAGGACCGAACCACCCAAAATCGGTTGCAAAATGATTTTGGACCACAAAAAAATTCCTGCCCCCAAAAGAGAAGCAAAAAAGGACCATAAAGGAAGTTGAACCTAAGGACACACCAAGAGTTGCTCCAGGAGTTCGGGCAAATGCTTAGATTTTAGGAATACTCCTCAACGTCTGAGTTTTTCGATTTCTCACTGGGTAGTATCTTGAAGTAAGGAGCCATGATTGGTGTGGACAGTCCAATTTTCTTTTGTAAACAGTTTCCTGAATTCAGTTTCATGAATCCTACTCCATCCGTCCCAAATTTGATGTCAATTTTTGATATTTGTACCAATTTCAATTCCTTATATCTTTTAATATGGATCTCAAAAAATATGCAACATGAATCTTGTTTGATAGTTCTCGATTAGTTCTATTATACAAAGTTTTCAAATTCATGAAAAATATTATAGATTAGAAGATATAAGTGAGAAAAAATGACATGAGTTTCAAAAATTATCATCCTTTTTGGAATGGAGGGAGTATCATTTTTTAGTATAAGAGGGAGAAAACAGGACTAAGGCCCCGTTTCTGAACACCTCCTTAAAAAATAAGTACTTATTTCACATTTTCAAACTCAAAAATAATATAAATGAAAAATAATTTTTCAATTTTTTTCACCGTATTAAAGATCTCAATAAGATCTATCAAATAAGATCCGTACTGATAGAAAAATTATTTACATAAATACATAATTTTTGAGCTTGAAATTACTTTTTTAAAAAATAAGTATTTATTTCTTTTCGAAAACGGGGTCTAACATATATTCACCGAATCACCATATCTACTTGTCTATTTCGATGATTTGTGGGCTCTACTAATGGCTACAAAGAGTGGTGGGCACTGGTGGGCTCTGATATTTTTGTCCTTTGCTTGTTATAAGGTACTATTTCTAATTAAAAACCAAAAAAAAAAAAAGGTACTATTTCTAACGTCATGGAAGGTTCACCATGGTGGATCTTGACTTGGTCCAAGTCATGTATATTTGGAAAGTAAACGTAATTAATGACCTACGAAAATGTTATGTACTCAGGTAGGCAGTGAATGAAATTTCAGAAGAGTCCGTTTGATTAGCTAAAAAAATATAATAAAAATTGAAAACGAGAGAAAGTGAAATTTTTTTAAAAAAAATATAATTTTTTTCTCGCATCCTTTTGATTAGGATGAAAGTTTTGCAAGAAAGTAAAGAAGTTAGAGTAATTGCTGTTAATTTTCATAAGAAAATGAAAATTTTCAGCACTTTTTATGAGGAAAATTAAGGCAATTAGCTCTCTAGCTTTACAAAGTTGTACAGAAAAATTTGCTCTCTACCGCTTTTTAGGACATTCTTACTGAGTGAACAGAAAAAGATAGTTTTTTTTATCATTATCTTGCTAATCAAACGAACCCTTAAGTAGATAACTGCCCCAATAATATTTTAGAGTCTAACCAGCCACGGAACCCAAAATACTTAAGCCCAAATTATTAGTAGCTATAGTTTACATGGTTTCATAAATAGTAAATACTTATGATCACCCATTTAAACTTCCGATGTGGAATGTATCACATTTCGTGCTTCTTACCGGCCGCCAAAGCAATGAGGCGGCTGGCATATCTGCTACATTATCATTGACTTTTAATACTATCTATACTTCTACCTATTTGGGCTCCCAAAATTTTAACAAATTTTGGAAGCCCGAGACGTCCGCCGTATTCCTGGCAAATCCCTAACGAGAAGTGTAAAATATTCCTAGTACGTTATGATACTACTGGGCCACAAATTTAAGTTGTTTAGCAGCTATTAAGGCACTTATGAGTTACGGCTCTAAATAAATCGAACAGCTCACGAGCTCAGCTCGTATAGTAAACGAGCCGAAAGCTCGTCTCGTTAAGTGAGGCATAACTCGATTAAAGAGGCTCATTTGATAAATGACTAAACTTGGCTCGTTAAGGGTTTGACTTGTTAATGCTCGAGTCAAGCTCGAGTTCAAATATTTTGCTCATTTAGTAAACGAGCCGAGCTCAAGCTCGGCAAAGCTTGGCTCGGCTCGTTTGCAAGCACAATCCTCTGTCCAAAATTAAGGTTCCTTATCCTCGATGCACCCACATATGAAAGATCCTATAAAGAACATGAGTATCTTCTAAAATTTAAGAACTTTTTCATTGGCAAAATAAAGAACATAAGAACTTTTTCATTGGCAAAATAATACTCCATTAAAATTTAAAAAATTCATGCGTATCTTCTAAATGTAAAATGGGCTGATATCCCACGTTATCAAAGCATGAATTTTGATATTCAAGCTCATTTACAATGATGGATGGGCCATCCTCAACCAATATGGACCGAACCACAATCGGTTGCAAAATGATTTTGGACCACAATAAAATTCCTGGCCCCAAAAAAGAGAACCAAAAAAGGACCACGAAAGGAAGTTGGACCTAAGGGCGATGTATAACAGGTCATTTTAGTCATCTATATTGTAGAACTTGACGGGTAGAACAACTTTTTAAAAAATCATGTACTGGTTAAATAATTTGGTTATTGGAGAACTTTTTTTTTCTTTGATCCTCATTATCGGAGAAACTTTATTTTTTATAAAATTAACAACAAATATGAGTTTGAAAATGTACTTGATAAAAGATTTTATTGTACCATGTGATTACAAATGTCTGATCACGTTGAATTTTGGACATTCAAATGCAATATGATTTGCATCTGATTGTTGGGCTCCATATGAAACGTTTTGAGGGCACATCTCCATTACAGCCCATTTTGAATTGAGGGTTTTCATTAAAAAGGAAAAAACTAAGGGAAAGAATACTCTTTCCCACATTTGGATGGCAAAAGAGGTGAATGAGGGTGAGAATTGGTGAGAGTCAAAAACCTTTGTGGAGTCATATTTGTTTAGAGGAGAAAAGGTAAAAGAATTTTTTTCTTAGATTTTTGTATATTCAAATGAATGATGAGGAAACATATTCCTCTCTTCTTTTTAGTGAGAATTCTCATTTAGTGAAACCATACCTTTTTTTTAATTTTTTTTCCCGTTTCTCACCCAAGTGCCAAATGGATTTTTTTTTTGGTCAGAGGGTAGAAGGGTAATTCCACTTACTACTCCCACTAAGCAATTGCTGACTAGGGGAACATATGAGAACCCTTAAACACACACGCAACTCGATCCAAACTCCCGATGTGGAAGTCAGCCCAGGACACAAGCCCAAAGAGCCTCACTCTTGCCTATGTGGAGCCCTATGTTGGACCCATAAGGTTGCAACCTGAATCTAGCTCCCGCCTACACAAGGTGGGTCAAGACCGATCTTTTATTGGTCAGAAGACAGAAGGATAAGAGGGTGTCCCACTTTCTTACAAAAAGAACTTTTAAAAAAGAAGGTAATTTCAAACTCAAAAATCATGTGTTTACGTTAATAATTTTTCTCTCAATATGGATTTTATTTGATAGATCTCATTGAGATCTTTTAAACGGTATAAAAAAATTAAAAAATTATTTTTTATTTTCGTTATATTTGAGTTTAAAATTATCTTTTTTTTAAAAACAAAATTTAGAAAGAAATTGGAACGGGGCGTAATTCTACTTACTACTCCCACTAAACAATTGCAGACTACACACAATTCAACCCAAACTCTCGTGGGAGTCAGCAGCCAAATGGATGTTTGGGAAACAATAATCCGTACAGATGATGCTCGGCCATGTAGGAAGGGTAATTGAGTCATTACAAGGAAAAGCCCCAAGCGGATAGCAGTGGATTTGGATAAGTCGATTCCCTGAACAAATCGACAAGCCTTCGCACACCTTCTTCACCCCCAGTGGAGCTCACTCCTCCGGAGCTAATTTACTATGGCTTCTTCAGTCACTGCTTCTCTTCAAACTGGGTAAGGGTTCTTACCCTCTCTCTCTCTCTCTCTCTCTCTCTCTCTCTCTCTGATTCTTTTGGTTGAGCTTTATAAGAATTTGCACTTATAAAAAAAAAAACCAAAAAACTGTAACTCTATCACCGAGATGATTCTTCTTGATTAGAATGCAAAAAAATTGGTAGTCATTTCTAGGGCGTTTGATTGATGAAATGTGAACTGGGTATTTTACTTTAACTCCGAATCTTATCATAATTTTCATGCTGGTGTTCAATTCATATAAATTTCAGTTTTGAGCCAAAAAGATGTTCTGGAAATTTCGATTTTCTGTAAGCTAAATCTTTTTGAGTTTATTTAATGTGTGATTTTGACATATAGGATTGACGTATACAACATATATCATTGTCAAGAAGGAATTGCTTGTTTAGGTATTTTGATTTTGAGAAAAAAGGCCTTTTGCACTTCTCTTGGAAGTTAAAAAAGGATCTGGTTGCCTTAATAAAGGAATGACTAGTGCTGAAGGAATCCATTTATGGGTCTTAAATCTTTGTAGTTATGGTACAAATGCTGTAACTGTAAGAGAGTATGCCATTTCATGAGACTAGCTTTTCTTTTTGATCAGTAGGAGGGGAATGAGGGAAGGGAAAGCTTCATTTTGCAGCAGCAAGACGCGAAAATCATGCATCACAACTAGTTATGGTGCACCTCATCCACTTGGCCAAACCCCTTTGTCTTCATGTCCTAGCTTAATTGGCATTAGTATAGGCTAGAGGCTGGGGCACACGCATCGCGCAAGTCAGATTTTCACAACATTTGTGAAAATTTTATCAAACAATAAGTGGGAAGTATTTTTACAAAAACGTTGTGAAAATCCGACTTCCACGTCCATCGCGTGTGCTCCAGCCTCTAGTACTCACTGAAGCGTTTTATTGAACACGTCAAAGACAATCCATGGATCAAACAGAGGACCCATTTGACAATTTGAATTTGACAAAACACACATTCCTCTCCCCGCATATGCTTCGTTTACTCCCCCGCTCATGCCACTTTCTCTCAGCCCAAATGTAGTAAATTACGACAGCTAGCAAAGAAAAAAAAAGAAGAGCCAAGCGTGGTGAAGGGGCAAAAAAAAAAAAAGAGCCGAGCGTGGTGAAGGGTAGACCCTCACCTCCGTGTCTCTCAAACCAATTCACTATTATGGCTCTGAATGTCCAAATCAAGTAAAAAAAATAGAACTGTGTTTGACTCCTCCTTTTTAAGCCATTCCAAATTCAAATAGTTTACTCTAGCACTCAAATAAGGGAGAGAAGATTGAGAGTGGACAAACCTGAGATGGTGGAAAGGTGGGGGATTTGCCGAAATTTGCCTGAAGAAGCAGCGATGGAGAGGACGAAGAAGCAGGCTGGGACAAAACTTTTTGGCAGTTACAGCTTGAAATGTGAAGGAAATAGAACTGTGTGTGAAGAAAAGATACAAACACAATTAATTAGGAACGCTACGGCTAAGTAATCCAAATATGTTAAGGTAGTTTCATGAAATGGCAAACCAATTGCAGAGAGGATTACATTAAATGGGACCAATTGCAGTTGATAGGGTAACTGGGATCTCGAAATGGAGGTTGCACTTTCAGGAAGATGAAGAGTTCGTGAAATGAGAAAGAGAGTTAGTGGGAGTGGATTTTGGTAACTGCTTTGGGTAGTTACTTTTGTTAAAATGGCAATTTAATCCTAACAGTTAATTTCTCTCTCTTTATCGTGTGTAATATTGGAATTCTTTTCAGGGTAATTGTGGAAAACAAAAAGCATGACAAGGGGAGACACCAAAGGGGTGCTCTCCCTTTATATATTAGAATAGATATTAGAGCACTTTACATGGATTTTTCCACGAGCTTTGGAGAATGCAAGTTTAACCAAGAGGAAATTTCCCATGGTTGGTCACCTTTGTTCGAGGGTGTTGATATGGGGAAGGGTTGATTAAGAACTAATGTTTGTGTCGTTTGTGGTCATGCTCAAACCCAAACTTGGTGGGTTCTTACAATTGGCAGCCCAAACTTGTACCAGTGCACCAAGAGTAGCATTGACTGAGAAATCCTCACTTTTGATTTCCTTGGACCTAATTTATAGATCATAGTGGCACAGAGGAGAAAAGTATCAGCTTTTTTGCAACGTAGTATTGTTTTGTTTTTTTGATAGGCTACGTAGTATTGTTGTTCTCTGGTTTACTTAATCTTGTAAAGCTGACAGCCGAGCGTGGCTTGATGAATTGTCTCTTTTCGGTATATTGGGTCATTAAAACTAGCCTGCAGAAAGCGCATTCTTATCTTGGTTATTTTGTAAATGACACTGTTTTTTGAAAGTTATTCATGCATTTTAAGATAGATTCTATTCCATTTGTGTCAGCAACTTGAGGTCTGTATTTCTGGGAAAAAGAAATGGTGTCTATGTTCCAAGAGCCCCAGTTACCCGTGTTCATCTTATGAGGAAAACGATCCAGTGCAAAGAATCTAGAATTGGGAAGCAGCCCATTGAAGTTCCATCGAATGTGACAGTCACGTTGGAAGGTCAGGGGTTGCAAGCAAAAGGTCCTCTGGGGCAACTTGCAATCACTTATCCAAGGGAAGTAAAGGTTGAGAGGGAGGACTCAGGTATCCTGTGGGTCAAAAGGGCAATAGAAACGAAAAGAGCTAACCAAATGCATGGTCTATTCAGGTAAGCTCATTTGATTTTGGTTCTTTAAATGTGAATTTGTTTGTTGGAGATTCATGCATCTTCATTTACTTGTTAAACTTGTCGCGTATTTTACAGCGTGATGCCTTTTGAGTTCTTAACTGGACACCACTTTTTTCTTTTCCTTTTTAATTTTCAAATTATGGAGAAATTCATGAATTCAATGGTAGTCGTGTAACATTTCTGACCTGAACCCTTAGCATTCCAATAGCCAACCAAAGCATGAAATCTTCCTTGAAATACATTTTAACTAGATATTCAACAGTTCACGATGAATTACGGGTTGTATAAGAATTGGAAAGTATTTTCTCTGGTGTATTGAAAGGTATAGGCTAAACCTAGGATGCTCTATGTGCTTGGGAACTTGAAACAACCACCACGTGAAAGAGAATTTTAGGGATTGTATTTCTAATAGACTAATACCCACTTTTAGGGCTTCTATGCAGTGGATACAGACTTCTTATTGTAGTGTTGAGTCTGATGCTGCGTTGAATAGTAATCAAGACTCCTGCAGCTCCATGATTATCTTAATTCCTATGGCATTCATCTACTTTTGTAGTTTTACTTTCCTTGATAGATGCGAAAATTTTACTGCTCTCTATGTTTCTCAGTCTCCCTAGCTAGAATAGCACCAATGTGGGGCTAACTTTCATTTTTCTTTCTACAAAATGATGTTATTTTTTAGTTAGCATAAGGATGACTTTTCTGTTTTTCAGATGGACGGTTAGATTGGTACTTGTGGAAAGAAGTGGTAAAAAAGGGAAGTTTTTTAAACTTTTCCTCCCCTTGTGTGGTTCTTAAAGAAAGAGAAGAGAAAATTACAAACACAAGTTCAATTTTTTCTCTTTTTTTCTTTAACTTTCCCTCCCGTTTTCCTCTTAATCATTTTCTCTTCTTTTCTTTTTCTTTCCCTAAGTTCCAAACAGAACCTATCTGATGCAACAATTTGTACACTTTTGTTAGCATGTATGTGTATATCTTGCACTAACAGTTAGAGATGACTCTGTTAAGACTCGAGAGCCAACTAAGGAAAGCAGAAACGTGTATGGCTGATCCCATGTACTTGTGATAAGGATCTTTAAGTTTGAGTTGAGAAATTATGGATAGTCTTGGATTGACTTACGACTATTTGGAATGTTTTAACCAGCAGTGCATGATTAAGTTAGAGATAACTAGATAAGATAATGGAAGAGAAGTGATTCGGCACGATATTTGGTTGCTTAATAATTAATAGTAGATTAGTAGTATTTGTAAGCAATGCTGCATTTCTCTTTTTGGCAGCCTTTAGTTTCACATGAGCCTGTTTCTTTATCATGAATATAAGCAGAACTAAGCCACAAAAAACAAGATGAAGAATTCTGATTCCATTAAGCTGCATACATCATTTTCCAATAACTCTCATGTTGATGCCGAACCTTATTGGAAGAAAGTTATATTCCAACATGTGACCTTAGGGTTTGCTTTACTCTTAGCTCCAGTCTACTTTATTTTTTTGTCAGGACTCTTACCAACAACATGGTGGTGGGCGTGTCTAAAGGATTTGATAAGAAACTGCTATTGGTTGGTGTAGGGTATCGTGCAATGGTAGAAGGAAAAGTGTTGGTATTGAATCTCGGATTCTCTCATCCAGTAAAGATGGAAATACCTGAAGGGATACAAGTGAAGGTGGAAGAGAGCACCACAATCACTGTGAGTGGATATGACAAGTCTGCCATCGGTCAATTTGCTGCAACAGTTAGGAAATGGAGACCCCCAGAACCTTACAAAGGAAAAGGTGTGAGATATGCTGATGAAATTGTACGAAGAAAGGAGGGCAAAGCTGGGAAGAAGAAGTAGTGCATGCGATTGTTTACTTTTTGTCTGCTCGGTATCAAATACACTGATGTGACAGTTAATGTTGACGTATTCAATGGTCAGTGCAGTTTATCTTTCTATCTTCTTTCTCGTGTTTTGTGTAGTATATTTGCTATATTCTGGAGTATTATTTAGGCTGTGTTAGGATTTGTGGAGGGATTTGTTGAGGGAAAAGAAGAGGTGAGATAGACATACATTCAATTTGTGAGGGGAAATTCTTATCATTTTCTTTTCCATCCGCAAATCCGCTGACAAGTGCTTGATCTTAAAACATCAGTATTCTTCATCTTATGGTATATGAAATATTGAAGTGGAAAAAATGAAAGTAGATGGGATAAAGAGAGAAAGAATGTTGTAGTTGATTAAATAATGTTTGTGACTTCGACTCTATATTTGGCTGGAGTTATCATCATTTTTTTAGTGGGAGGTATCAACTGGAAAGAGTGTAATAAAAGGGAAGAAGGTATGGAAAAAACAAAAAAGAACACAGGATTTAGAGCTTGTTTAGGCTAAATGGCCCTGAACTCTATGGTTGAGGTAGAATTAGAACAATGCAAAACGAAGTTGTACTACTATCATCAAGTCAAGTGTGACTTCGAGGTAGTTACTCTTTTGATTCTGTAAAACTGAATAAATTTATGAATGGTGGATGGTCTTATATAAACTTTCTCAATACCCGTTGAATAGGGAAACAGATAGTTATTAACTCACACCTTTGGTTTACGACGGGGTAAGGTTAGAATTGGAAGTCTTGTCTCGGAGCTAGATTTACTCATCTGGTTTCTTCACGTCTATGAACCATGATGTCCTGGACTTTCTATTTGCAAATCTAATCAAATTTTGCTCACTGCAAAAAGCTCTGAGCTTCAGCTTGTTGCTGGAACTGTTCTCTTCTGAGAAGAGTTGTGGAAGTTTTGGTACTGGAACCACCTACATGTTTCTGTGGAAGAGCCTAACTTGGAAAGAATAGCGAAAATGTCTGAATGTCTCGAATTATAGGTTCATCATTCATGCCACTTCATGAAAAATACTGACCCAACTGAGTTCTCCAAAGCTCAAACCAGGGCATAATACTTAATAAGTAATTTTATCACTCTAAACATCCCTGGCATCTAATGCCTACTCTTGACGAGGGATTTTGGTTAATGCTCCTGTGACATCCTCAACCCCCTCTTGTGGTAAACACAATTTGGTGCAATGAGCTCTACATCTTTACACCCACGAGAACACTGTTTAGCTTTTCCAGACTCTTCACAGGTTCGAATCGATGGCACTAACAAGCAAATGAATCTTATTTTGCTGCTTTTCCAGAAAAGGGATTTTTGAATTCGGAAAGTAAACAATAAGGGATTTGTGAACTTTTATACTCCCCTTTTCCTTGGAAAATTCCTCCAAAAATTCGAATCACAAACACAGCCTTGAACTCAACCACACAATTGGGACGTTTTTTGAGAATTAAACTACCTGCAAGCAGAATGAATGTTCGCAAGTTGAGTCAAGAGTTTTTATCACCCTCTTAACATCAAAAGGCAGATCGGACAAAAGTTTAAGCTGTAATCCCAAGACCTGTTTTAGACCATATGAAGAAGCTATAGTGCACCAAAGCCTTTGCTTGGTTTGAAGATGCATGACTCTTTCTTTGGTCATTGAATTCTACCAAAGACAGTAATGTGAATTGTGAGTCTGCACCATGGATTACAAAGCTTGTACAGGAACAGGATCCATTCGATCACCATACAACTTAACAGTTGAAATATCTCCAACATCAATCCAGATAACGGGAAGTTAAGGTTAAGCTATGTCAACAGTGATCGAGCCACTTTTCTTTTGGTGAGACCTAGATTTGCAAATTCCAATGTTGAAACAAGAAAGAAACCAACTGAGATTTCTAGGCATCCAAACACAAGCTTGTCACCTAAAGAAATTGCAGCAGGCAATGTGATAAGAATTTTTACAGTTCAAGCCACAAAATGCATCAAATTAAAGCAGAGAAAGTAAAAACTGAACAAGGCTAAGGAAGTAACATACTAGTCATTAGGTCAATCAACATCCCAGGGCATATCAAATTGCCATCAGAATACTAACTGTTCAAAGGAAACAACTACAAAAAGGAACACACCACCGGCGGATTGCAAGATGTAGAAGCAAAACACGACCTAGTCAAGCTATCTATAACCATGTACTAGAGTCAAGCCACTGAACTAAACTAAAACTACTTCATATGTCCCAACTTTATATGAACTACTAATTACTGTTCTCCTGTGCATCACTGTACCATGAATTTTGACGCCCTTTCCACATCATCTGATTCATCTGCAATCAAAGAACTAAACACAAAGCAATGACGAAAATCAAATACTACCAATGTAAATTTCCAATTGATATATCACCCAAAACGTGGCAGGATGTATTTTTATCTCGGTTTCATATTAATGTAAAGATTTCAAAATATGGAAGCAATCATGTCTATGTAACAAGCAGACGTGAGATGCAGTGATAAACATCCAGTGAATTACATAGCATTTCTATTCGAGTGAGCTTACGCATATTCCCATTAACCATCGGGTCCATTTTAAGGTCAAAACCAAGCGCCTTATAGTGTATAATATTGTGTGCCATGCGCTATATTATGATCTTGTTCTAATATTATGATGGGGAATGATTTTTGCAATATATTTTTTTTTCTAATTTAATCCAATTCTACCAATCAAACGCAACACTCTTTTTAAAGCACACAAGAGTACATATTTTCATACTGTGGAGCGCAAAAATCATTTCCCTAAATTGATAAGCAATTACAGATTTCAATGCGTAAGCTATTTATGAAAGGTAATTGAGTTCCACTCTCAATTTTGTAATTGCCTTCCTGTTTTTCCTCTTGCGAGTGAATTTATAAAATTGTCCTTCTGTCCACAATCCACATCTAAGCATACATATTCAGAGATCTAGTAGTTATCCAACATGATGTGTTTATGCCAAATTAGAGTTTCCCAAATTCTGATCCCCAAAAGAATATCTATCTCTCTCTCTCTCTCTCAAAAATGTAAAAGCATACCTAAGAGCTGGCTTCCTGCTCAGCAACATCATGGACCTCAGAAGAAGATTTCTCAGACTCCTCTGGCTTCTCTGCTACATCGCCAAGCTATTAATTCCAAAAAGAAAAACAGAGAATCACAATAAGCACAAAATACATATGGCAGAATATCATTATCTACAGCAAATGATTCTTATTTTCTTATAAGTTTAGGAGAACTCATTAATGCGATAACAAAGATAACAAAGACATTACGAGTTTCCTATCGAACTCTTCCTTTGCTTTCACGTACTCTGCCTTCTTCTTCACTGCCTTCGCCACATACGGAGCTTTCTCCTACACGAAACACAGCCTAGATGTCACACACCGCCTTATTCGTCTTTAAAGTTAAACAGAAAACACGAACAAATACTAACAACGCGTCAATCATTACAGAATTACCAAAACTTCCACTGGAGAATTTTACTAACTAATAAACACAATATTGACTGTCTTTATCAAAATTGATTGAAATTTCATTTTGCGTTTGATTGGATGTGAAAGTAGACTCGTAGAAAGCTTACAGATTCAGACATGGCCTTCCACTTCTCTCCACCAGCTTTGCCAACCTGAAATTCAGAGATCTCACAAACTAAATCGCGATAATAGAAAGTAAACAATGCTGCAAATTTGAACGCTGCAAACGAGCCGAGGTGAACTTTGATGTTTTCGACTCTGGCTCGTGCAAACCTAGTCTAGCTCAAGCTTGGCTCAAACTCAAGTCAGAGCCTGAATAATGGAGCTCGAGCTCGTTTAATTATCGAGGTGTTTGAGCTCGATTTGTTTACTCCAAAAGCCTCTAAAAACGAGCGGAGTCTATATAAACCGAGCCCAGCCGAAAACTAGTCTAGCTCGAGCTTGATTCGAGTCCGGCTCGTTGAAAACTAGTCTAGCTCAAGCTTAGCTCGAACTCGAGTCATGCCTAAACAATCGAGCTCGAGCTTGGCTCTCTCAATTATTGAGGTGTTCGAGCTCGGTTCGTTGTTTACACGAGCGTCTATTAACGAGCCTAGTCACAACAAACGAGCCAACCCGAACCTGGAGCTGCTCGCAAACATCGGTTTGTTTTCAGTCCTGAAAGTAAACTTTGCCATTTCGTTGCTAAGCAATAAATTCAAAATAGATCTGATTTATACCATATTGTACCTCTATCTACTGAACCCTAGCAAAACAATGGAGTCTAAACTCTAAAGTATGATGGAAGTAGATACTTAATGTCGTTTCGTTTTCCTCCGTTTTCTCAGCAACCAAACAGAATGTGAGAAAAACAACGAGAACAGTAAAATAATCGAACGAAGCTTATAAATCGAAGGCTAGATCAAAAGTTTTCGTATATCTCACAACTGCAACCGATTTGTTGTCAGGAAAATTCTCCTTGAACGACTTCCTGAAGTCCTCCCTGAACAAATCCAGAGAAAACAGTCACAGTCAAACAAAACGATAAAAAGGTCGAAAAAAAGAGAAACGAAATCGATCGACGCAAAACGCGAGGGGTAGAAGCGTGGATTCAACTCACATGAAGACGAAGAATGCGCTGGGAGGACGCTTGGGGGCGCCGGAGTTGTTCTTCTTGTTGGACGGCTTCTCCTTCTTCGCGCTCGTGACGGCCTTGCGTTTCTTCACCACTCTGTCGAACCGGAGAAGAGAAAGCAGTTAGCGTCGAACCGGCTGGAGAAAAAAAAACACTTGGAGAAACGAGTAAACGGAAACAGATGCGTGAAGAACAACGAGATGGAATTGATTTGAGAGAGGAGGAACGTAGAGTACTCGGTGTCGAGTTTCTTGTGGGCGATGGGGGCGGTTTTCAGTCCCTTCATTGCGATGAGAGAGAGAGAGAGAGAGAGAGAGAGAGGCTGTTTTGAAAGCGATGAAATGCGATCGAGGAGCGAGAGGGGTGAGGTAGTAGTTATCTATGGGGAAGTGTGTTGGGGAATGAAATGGAAATGAAGCTGAAATTCGGATGCAAATTTTGTTTTTTGTTTTTTTTGGCGGGAAGGAATGAACCGTCGAGGTCGTGGGAGAACCTCGCGCTGTCACGTGATCTTGTGGGGGGTGGTTTTGAGGTTTCTCTATTTTGGTAAATTATGATATTTACGTAAGTTTTTTTAAACATATTCAAGAAAAAGTAAAAAAATTGGCTTCTCCGATTTTTCAAAAAAGTGTTGAATAAATATCATAATTTTTTATTTCTTTCGATTCCTCTTATTGAAATGAACTACTACTGTAATTCATAAAAGTTTAGTGGGAAAATAACAAACATGGTTTTTTTTGAACGAAGACAAAACAAAAAAGTCGAGTACTAAAACTTTTAGTTCAGTGAAAATAAGAGTTCTTGCTGTAAGCCCGCAGCGAAAATCTGCAATTTAGCACGGAGATTTGTACAGGATGGGATGCCGGGAAACAGACGAAATGGCTAGAAAATTAGCGGAGCAACCTAAAAAACCCTAAGATTTTTCCTGAAACGAAATCGTCTTCATGCTGTCCTGTTGTGCTTCCGATACGGTACATCTCGACAAGTACCAACTGATACGGAATGAGATTCATAACATTGATTCCAAACTACCGGGTTTTTCCGCGAAGGGATTGCTCAATCACATTTAACTTCTCTACATTCATTCTACTTCGTGACAAGTGAGTTCACCCTAATTATTTTGGTAATTTTTGTTTCGGTATTTTTGTTTTCTTTTTTTGAAATTTTGTTGAGTTCATGTATAATTTTGTGTTAATCATCCGTCTCGATGAGAGAAGTTTAAAAAGTAGGTGACAAAAAGCAAAAAAAAGTTCACTAAGTATGAAAAAACTACCAAACAGCTGAAATTTTTTGTCTATAGTGTCGTCTTCAAGATGATCTTTTTTTCAATTTTGGCCCACATTTTATACTTTTTGGATTCCTCAAAAATAATATGATCAACTAATCCCAAAAATTAGGAAAAAAAACGCTAGACAAATTGCGGAAAGGTAAATTTTAGACAAATAAATACTGAAGACAAAAAAAAATAGCGTGAACCCGGACAAGCACAACAACAACTAGCAAAAATATCTAGCCAAAACCTCAAAATACAATTTTAGCTTGGCATTTTCTTGTCAAAACTCCAACCATACCAGTTATTTTGACTATTTTTCCTCTAAATATTAGTACAGTACTTGTTTCCGAACTAGTTTTTTTTCTTCATTTTTTGACTCACCAATAACCCATTTTCTGATTATTTCCTCATCAGAGCCGCAGGAAGCAAGTGTGCTGGGGACTGAAATGGAAATGAAGTTGAAACTTGGATGCAAATCTTGTTGGGGGCCTCTTTGTTTTGGCGCGAAGGAATGAACTGTCAACTGTGGTGCGTGAAACTAGGGCTGCTCACGGTCCGGTTCGGTTCGGATTTTTAAGAATTCGAGGACCGAACCGTTAGTCACGGTTTTTTGAAAATGAAATCCGTGTCCGGACCAAAAGTCCTACGGTTCGGTTCCAATCCAATTGGTGACTCGCGGATCGGTTACGGTTTTGTTTACGGATTTTGATACACAAGTAAGCAAAAATTTAACACTAGCATATATTATCTCGCAAACTAAAGCATTACACCAAATGAAAGCAAACACCAAATGAAAACAATACATGCAGTTCTAGTCTTCTAGACATTCATTAAAAAACCAAACAACAAAGTGGAACAAAAAAAAAAACACCAAAGATCTTTTGTCAAAATACAAGGCACGACAACCGGCAAGAGTGTCACTTTGGAATTGGATGAAGTGTTTTGTAGAGCTGCAAATAAATAAATGAAGTGAAATTAGATTATAGAGGTGTGCGGTGTCTTTACTCTTTTAAACTTTGAAGAATCCGATCTAGGAAATACCAAAATAGGGTTAATGTATTACTGACTGAGTACGATTTACCCCCAAAGTTTTTGTAGACTTAAAATATATCCCAATATTAAGTAAAATACTAAAATTGGTATAAAAATTATTCATAGGTGAAAATTATTTATGTAGACATATATATTATTATATATATTTATTTATAATAAATTCTCACGGTCCGGTTCGGTTAATCCACGGTTTCGTAACAAAAAACCGTGGATCGAACCGTGAGTCACGGTTTTTTAATTTTTCAATCCGTGTCCGGACCATTAATACACGAACAAAATCCAAAAGATACGGATCGGTTCGGTCCGGTCCGATTTCACGGTTCACCGGATTTGTTGAGCAGCCCTATGTGAAACCACTCGCGCTGCGTGAATGAACTCGCTTTTTTAGTTCTGGCATGTGATCTTGTAGGGGGTGGTTTGTAATTTAACAGCCGGTGTGAATTCTGAACTGTTGGGTGTTTTTTTGCTCGCGGGGGGATTGATCGATCATCGAAATTGAATTAACTTCATAAAGGACAACACTAAAGGGAAAAAAAGACAGTTGTTTCATATTTTTTTATCCTTAATTGACTCATTTTTTTGTTTTTTGTTGTAATTTTTTACTTTGTACACTTTTCTAGTCAAGACAAATAACCAATCTTAGCTCTTTGTACTTTGGAAATACAGGTGGTAAGTCCTTCTTAGGTAAGCAAACAAGCTTCCAAGCAACTTTTTTTTTTTTTTTTTTAAATCCGAAAATACGCCTCAAAGGCTTTCATTAAAAATGAAAACAGCCCAAAGGCTGAACAAGACCTGAGTTCGGAGCCCTTAACCTCAACAAACGGGTTATCCATAGGGACCGAATAGACATCTCTCGAGTACAGAAAACCAAACCCTTAACAGACAACAAACGATCTGCACAGGGACCAACTAACAACACCAAACCAGTGCACAACCTATTAATACAATAAAAATTGACAAAACAACAAATAGCTCGAGAGCCACCATAACACTGCCGGACACAAACTTCAAATTTTGCCGACGGACCAGAGGTTTCCGAGGGCGGCAAAAGGCCCAGATATGAAGTTGCACAAGGAGGAGCGAGGAGGCTTAGGATGAAACAGGCCGGAGACTGGCCGGTGGTGAGTGCAGTGTTCCAAGGCGGTGGTGGAGTGGGCGACTGAAAGGGGAAGAACGGGCAAGCGGCGCGGTGATAAAGAGTGATGGGGCTGGGCGAGGCGGAGACGGCACAACAGGCGGAGAGTGGCAGCGAGGCAGAGGGTGGGCGAGTACGGTAGCAAGTGGATCTGGGGAAAGTGATGGAGGCGTCGGATCTGGGAGTAGTGAAGGTGGTGGTGCGGCTGCATCTGGTTTTGGGGAACGTGAAAAAGGCGGCGGAGCTGTAAAGCGTGATAAAGGCGGCGAAGCTGGCTGGGTGAGGAGAAGAGGTGGTAAATTTGACGGGAAGAAGGCACGATTGGGTATGGTGGAAACAGAATATGGAAACAAAAACCAGAACAAGAGAAATCCTAATAAATAGGAGAAAAACCTCACTGAGAGGGGAGAGACTCACAGATCTCAAGCCCCTCCTCCCCCCCGCCGTCCCTTTTTTCTCTCTCGTTCTCTTCTCTTTCTTCTAAGCAACCTTATTCGAGTGAGTATATTGATTTGTATTCGTCCATAAGAAATTCGTGAGCAACTTTTTAATGTGCAACACTGTAACTGAATACTTTTTTTTAAGGCTAGATATTCGGCTCAATTTGCGTGCATCACGACTAATTCCAAGATCTAGAAGGAAACGATCAAGCAACTACTCTAGTAACCTCAAGGTTTGGTATGTTTTGCATCCGCAAAATTTGAACATGCGACTGTGAAACTAACTCAGGAAACGTATGCATTTTGTTTCCAAGCACTGGATATTTTGTAGTTCAAGCACCCAATCAATTATGTGGAGTAATAACAATTTCGGATGGATAATCGTCCACACAGTAGCACAATGGCCTTTTAGAAATATATAGTACTAGTAATTGTATGTGCCTAAAAGCACGGCGTAATGCTTTCTAAACATAATTTAAATGAAGTATTAAATCTCACTTTTTCTAAAGTTTTTGTGTGTGGATACAATGGTTCTTTTTAATGCCATCTCACATGAGGTGAGTACGCGTATAGTCTCACCTCATACAAGAGGAGCATTACAAATAATTGTGAATTAGAAAAAAATACCTTCTCCCAACAAAATCAACTTCTCGAAAATTTTTATTTTAAGAATAAGCTTCAAACATAATCCATCTAACTAAGTTCATAAAATAGTCTAACACAACAAATGTTACCAAATCTGTTTAATTCCGTTAGTTGCAATAGCATCAGAGGTATTAAGAATGTATAATCATAAGGGATTCCAACTCGAATTCAATTTTTTGAACGTTCACTCACTCAATCAAAAGTGGCATCCCTATCGCACTTGTTTCTTTAACTGACCTAAAAAAATAAAAAAGCAAAATAGTTCAAAGATTACACATAACTAAGTAAGGAGTAGAGTTTAAAATTCTATCTACCCCAAAATACTCTAACAAAAAACCTACAATCTTCAATCCCAGACAGATCATGAAACTCCAAATCATCCAAACCAACAGCTCAAGTTGTATTGAACAATTTTGTTCTCTTATCTATTAGTTAAAAAGAAAAAGAATCTGATGCGAAGAATTACTGTTGGGTGCAAAGAATTACTCCTGGCCATGAGAAATTACTCATGGCTGCAAAATTTTACTCCTAGCGCGAAAAATTACTCCTGGCTGCAAGAATTACTCTTGGCCGTAAAATTTTACTCCTGGATGCGAAGAATTACTCCTGCCGCAAAGGATTACTCCTAACCATGAAGAATTACTATTGGCCGCAAACAATTACTCTTGGCCGCATCGAATTACTTTTGGTCGCCTCGAATTGCACTTGGCCCATCGAATTGCTCTTGGTCGCATCGAATTGCGCTTGGCCGCTAATAATTACTATTGGCCACATCAAATTGCATTTGGCCGCTAATAATTACTATTGGCCACATCAAATTGCATTTGGCCGCTAATAATTACTCTTGGCCGCATCGAATTGCTTTTGGCCAAGTAATTCGTAGCGGCCAAGTTCAATTTGATGCGGCAAATTGCAATTAGATGCGGCCAAGTGCAATTCAATGCGGCCAAAAGTAATTCAATTCGGTCAAGTACAATTTGATGCAGTCAAGTGCAATCCGACGCGGTCAAGTGCAATTCAACGCGGCCAAGTGCAATTCGATGTGGCCAAAGGTAATTCTTTGCAGCCATGAGTAATTCATTACGGCCAATAGTAATTCTTCGCGGACAGGAGTATTTCATTGAGGGAGAGAGAGAGACTACCCTAGATCACGGTAATTAGTTTTGACTGATAACTGTTAGGAAAGTAAGAAAAATTCAAAAATAAGAAATCAGAATAAGATTAGAAAACATCAATTTTAGTTTTTCTTTCATTCTTCTTTCAAATATTCATTCTTTCCAAATACATTTCTAGTCATACTATCCGTAAATCTTAGCCATAGAAAAAATATGTACAAATCTCGAGGTCCAAATATGGAAAATTCAAAAACCATTGCTCCATATTACATAGATTTGAATCCCAACATATACTATAACGGTATAGTGACACAAGTTTAAATGAGTTCCATTCTGCTAGTCGGTAGGACAATGGACTCTTAGAAATATGGACACTCACAAGTGTTTGCATAATTAAACAAACAAATATACACTGAAGAGTTTTACCCAAAAGAAAAAAAAATCACACAGAAGAAAGCACAGAGCAAACCAATACAGTTTTACCGGTCATATTGTCGCAATTACACACAAGTGCACACATTATTCGATATTTACTAACCGAATGGATGATTCGGCACATTATCGGACGGAACCTTCATTGATGATGAACTTCCACGAAGGCGATACAAACATGGCTGGGGTAGAGCACAATATTGAATCACCTACAGGCAAATATGGGCAACTACAATGATTAAAGATTTATGCAGAGGAACTAATAAAAGTTATTTGTCCATATTGATACTCGAACAGGCTGGTTCCAAATATTCTATTCATGATGCATCCTTAATTAATTAGAACTAGAAATGATGTTATTGTCCCTAAAAATGTATTTTTAGATGAATAGCATGGGAAATTTGCCTATTTGGGATTAATGTCTATCTTGGAAAAAATACTTTTAATTAATTCTATATTTAACCCGTATTGTTACATGTTTATTCAGTTTGATGTTCTACAAAATACAGGAAGTGCTTTCCGATTCTATTGCACAGGTAGCTAAAATTACAAAAGTGGATTCCTGGTGTGCAATGTGGATTATAAAGTAAGTCAACCGATATATAACCAAACCAAATCAAATCAAATCAAACCAAATTGAGCCTTTAAAACCCAATTAAATGAGATCCAATCCAAGAAATATGGACACATCTACCGGCCTCACGTATCGTGTCAGATACGAACACAACAAAGACAAGACACTATACAGTCACAGGTCAGAAATGCCAAAATACTTGTCAATTTATTTTATTACTATATCTTTTACTCTTACACAATGTGGATACTCGTAGGACATGTTGGCGACACTCTTGGAACACGCCAAGGAGGGAGAAAATTTTCGTGGATGTATATCCATATCATCTAGACTTATATGCGGACTAGATATGGCAATTTCAATCCATATTTTTCAACCCATCCATATTCGCCCATGTTTACAAGAGTTTAGGTGGGTTAAAAATGAGTTTAATATGGATTGGAGTGAAAAAAGACCCAAACAACAAAGCAGCCTTCTTACTTCACGTGATGCGACCATTCCCCCTAAACCCTTTTATGCATATAAACTTGGACCTACTAATTACTTAACAATATACAAATATGAAACAGGGAAAAAAAAGGAAAATTTTTCATTTTGTAGCTAGAAAACCCCTGCAGTAGTAGCCTTCCAGTAACACTTATTTTTTTGCGTAGCTACAATCCCAAAGAGCTGAATCTGCCAACTCGATGGGTTGAATCAGAAATGAGGTCGAACTTTGTTGATTGGTGATTTGGTGTGAACTACGTACTTCGTTAGCAAATTGTTAATAATCTCATGGAAAACTGATATGATTTGAGTAGTTAAAATGGAAGAACACATCGATGAGAATATCGAGCAAATAGCAATATTGCTCTTCGACCATATTCAAGATTCAACCCATACCGGGTGAAATTGGAAAAAAAGAAAAAAGAAAAAAAGAAGAGGAAATGGGTCGGGCGGATTTGGTCATGACTTAACCCATATTCAATCCGACCCGTTCCAACCCGCATATAATTGACCTGTATTTAACCCGCGACTCGTTTCAACCTGACCAAACCCGTCCATTTGCCATGCGGACCGTTTACTTGAATCTTGATAGTATTGCTCTTGATTGGATAGAAAAAATGTTTTCGACTTTTATATCATAAAATACCTCGACAATACAAATACATTTTCCATTCCACAAGTACTGCATCCGTGTCCTAATTTTTAAAGAAATAATCCCTCCGCATGTCCAGTCATATCGTGTTAGAATCTCGTATCCAGGGGCCGGAGGCAATGAGAGACAAAGGGAGGCAACTGACCCCATTGCCTCCCAAATTTTCTTAGAAATATGAATAATTTTCACCTAATTTTTACTCATTTGATCCTACTTTAAAATTCATTTTTGCCCCCAATCAATACATAAGGGTTTTGTACTTGGAAGAATAGGAAGAAGAGGAGTAAAAATAGAATTTCCACTCACAAAATCCCCAAAACGTGAATAGCGTTTCATAAAAAGCTAGGTTTGTTGGAGATATCTCTTCTTCATCGTCCAAGCAGGTACTTCTCTTCTTCATATCTCTCTCTCTCTCTCTCTCTCTCTCTCATCCCAAATCAATCTCTAATTTTGCCTTGGTTTCGTTCGTTTCTGGGATTAGTGCTCTGTCTTATGTTGTTTCGAAACATCAGTGATTAAAATAGTTTGTGATCCCAAACCCGAGTGGATGCATGATTAAAATAGTGCTTTCATAGTTTCACTGCTTTGTATTTTGTAAAGTTATTAATACATTGCTTAGTATTTTGGCTGTCATCCATCGTTTCTAAAGTATGAAAAGTCGTCGAGGTCAATTGTGAATCAAAACTACATTGTTATTAATTTATATCTACTTTTTGATTAACCTGTTAATTATCTAATTGTTCCTTTCAATTAGAAACTAGAAAAAGTGAATATACATAGTTCAAATTTTCGACTCCACTTATCAAAAATTCTGGCTCCGCCATTGCTCGTATCTGTGTATTTGCTTATTAGAGTCCGAAACTTAATATTGAAAAGGTAATTAAGATGTCTAGCATAACTATAGTGAGAATCAAAGGCGTACCTCTTTATTCATAAGGGACTTTTTCCAACTTTAGCATTCCCAGAAGGGGGTCTCCAAAAGGGGGCAGTTGGTTATGTTTCTTTCTGCTGAGGATGGCAATTTGCTCCCAGAGCAAAAGCTTTTAAGACGTGGTAAATCATATAGATAAACTGATCTTAATCGTGGTAGAACAACCTTGGTATCAACTTCTTCGGTTGTTGGTTCGTGTTTCGAAACTATTCCTTTCCCGGAATCAGATCCTCTGTTTATGAATACCTCTTCCAGTAACCCACATGATTTTATTTCAAGGGTCTCGAGGTTCTGCGGACTCCCAAGTAGTAGTTCTGATGGAGCAACACACAATAAGCTGTGACACTCATCCAAATTGAGAAATGTTAGTTTCTGGAAAGAGTCGGCTGGTGGTGTCCTATCCCATATTCCTTTCGCATTGCCTATAAACCTCGAAATGTCTAAACTTCGCAAGCAAGGAAACACCACCTGCATGTATTAATAAATACAAGGAATTAATGATGTAAACATAAGTCTTTATTTAAAAAACAACAAAGAAATTAAACTCGCAGAACTTCAATCTCCTCAACAAGTGAACAAAACGCCACCCCACGGTTATCTCTGTTTAATTACAGTGGCACTTAGTGACCATCTGTCGGAATTCACAATTACACTAACTGTTTTTTGCTTAACCTGTAGACTAAAAGTACCATAACTCATAATCCTTTGACACTGTCAGTTCACTTCATAATAAAGACAATGATAGACACATGTAGCCTGTGATAAGTGTTCCCTGCATTCCTCAATGGAAGTATGGAAGTTCAACCTAGTTCCCAATCTCAAATAATCAAAGGTTATGATCACACATATAAGGATATACCTTACCTGTACAAATGGCTAATTAAAACCACAACATACTCAAACCGACCTCCACCTTCAAAAAGATATCAAACCATACTGCAAGCCCAAAGCCTTCCCTTTTCTCTTCCTTACCCTTTTATGAACTCACTGACTTTCCCTAAGAAATTGCGTACACCATGGCCACATGCATGTCCACCCCTCTCCCCCTTCTCCAGTTAATTCTCCCCCACCTTTATATTTTACCAAAGTCCATTATATATACAAGCCCATTATTGTTACATGTTATTAGAAATTAACTAATTTTTTGAAAAGGCAAAAGATCGAATTCAAGCTACCTATACAAGGCTGCAGATCTTTTGGGCATATCCTTCCACTTTGGTTGGGAAAAACAATAATTGTATAAGTCTTGAGAAATTTTAATCATATGTGTGTATATCTATATTCCCATCGGCCTCTGTGGCTCCATCCCAACTTGTGTTTCCCCTTCCAGACTCTTGCGTGTCCCGAAATATTTATTCATTTGATTTTTGTTGGAATTAAATTCTCCCTTGCTATTTTAAAATAATGTGACTTTTCCTACGAGTTGAAAGGTAAATGTTGGAAAATTGAATATTTCCACGCGCAATAATTGTGTTCCCTAAAAAAGACTTGAATTCTGAAAATTGGACAAACAAATTGGAATTGAGCTGGGAATGTGTGTGCGTGTCTATTTGGATGCGTCGGTTTAATGAATTGACTAAGTGATTAATAGCCCTGAATTCTCATAAAACATTTGACTGGTTTACCTTTTGGTTGAAGAGGGATTCTTCAGTTCCATAACTGTTGCAGAAACTCTGGAGATCCTTCGCCATGGCCCCAAGTTCCATGTGATACAATTCAGGCAAAACAAAAGGCTCATCGCTCGCTCCATTTCTTTGTTTTGGAGTCTCTACTATTGCTTTCAGTTTTGAATTTGAATCTAAAGACCAACGAGTCCCTATACTCAAGACTTGGAGATGAGCTAGGTTTCTGAATGTGGAAGCTGAGAATACACTTTCCAGATTGGGGCAGCCGAAAATATCAATTTCTTTTATGTTTGGGTAGACAACATTAATTCCACTGAGAGAATCTTCCTTGTTGTTCAATCCCGTCTCCCTCAAGTTCTGTAGATCACGTAGAGACAAACTTTCTAATGAAGGGAAGACCGCTGTTATTAGGTCTTCAATTTCATGAACCACCAAATCACAATTGCTGACAAAATGGGATTTCAAATTCGTTAACCTTGGGACTATATTAGAGGGAACCACATTCACGAGTCTGGGACACCGATTCACTTGCAGGGATCGTAACTTACTGAAGGACTGTGTCCCTTCTTTCATTATTGGTTTAAATTGTTTGTCCCATATCTCTGATATGTTGTCCAAACCAATAATTGACAATTCCTCCAACGTAGGGACCACAACCTGCAAAATTTAATACATCAACTCTTGTTACATCAAACGCAACGTCGAGACAAATTAATAGAATCGTTGAAAGGTAATCAGGAAAACAATACCTTCTCACAGAAAAGAGGTTGTGCAGGGTCAGAGTTGCTCACCCTTGTTATCGAATTAGGCCTCTTACTTGGATAGAAGCTTTTGAGGTTTGGTAGGCCCTTTAAGTAGATTTCTTTTAACCGAGGAAAAGTAATTTTTTCATCATCTCCTTGTCTTTCATTTCCAACAATGACGTCCATATCAGAACATTTAACTACAGTAAGAACTTGGAGTTGCTCTAGTCGTCTCGCAACGGAGAGGCAGAAGAGATATTTGAATCCACAATTCTCAACACGTAATTCACTTAAGTTGCAGAAGGACCTTGACATACTTTGTCGTGGAGTTTGTAGAAACTGCTCTGGTCTTCCAAGAAGATGTTCACCACCATCACATTCTATAACTTCAAGATACTTCAAGTTAAAGAACCCACTTCCCCGAAGCATCTCTACCAAACCTTCCATTTTATGGAGATATAACACTTCAGATTTCACAAGCATAACTTTGAACTTGTCTTCGAAGGCAACACTAGAGAGTTTTAGGATACTTGTGGATGATCTTTTTACATGATCGATAGGAAGACGTTCAAAAGGTAAGCCAATCGATATTCTAAATCTGACTAGACTTTCAAAGCAGAGGTTGTTGGGTGATGATTTGCCTTGTGGTATATGAACTTTTAAAGTGGTTAAACAAGTTAATGAGTTCAGTTCAACCAAGCTTGCATTCCATCTTTCTTCGTTAGTTGCTTCGTCTTGCCACTGATCAAAGTTATCAGGAATGCATAATTCCTCCATCCTTGTTAAATTAGATAGGACATTTGGTGGAATTACTCTCAGTTTTACGTTCTCATTATTTCCCAAATCTAGCAACTTCAAACAAGTTAACTGTCTAATCTCTGGTGCTAGCTCGTCAATCCCATCAAGGTGGAGTATTTCGAGGCTCTTTAACTCCCCCAATAGAGATATGTTTCTCAATCCTTTCGGGAGAAATAACATCCGTAACTTAACCAACTTTGAAAGTGAGAGTGGGAGGGTTTCAATTGCCATGCCGCTCAGATCAAGGACCTCGAGATTGGTCTCCATCTCATTGAAAAAGCTGTCCGTAAGTGAGGAATCCTTGCTTCTCAACACCAATGTATGGAGTTTTTTACATCCCATCTCTCTTGGAATCTCATGGAAATATTCCGACATCAATGAGATGGCCGAATAGCCTTCATATGTGCCTCTCTCTGGCCACTTTTTGAGATCATGTTTCACTAGATATCCCTTCTCATCTTTCGCTATTGATATAGCAACATCTCGTATTACATCGTGCATTTTGACTGTGTTGTCGTCCTCACCGTCTAACAACAAACAAGATGCCTTGAGGCATGTAACCAATGTAAGTACTCTGTTTCTTACGTCTTCAAGTGGGGTACTGTGAATTGCACCAAGCAACCTCATCCCAAAGCTATATCTCACCAAATCGTCAATTGAAATCTCAGCATCTTCTGGAAATAGAGAGCAAAGCAGGAAGCATGAACGTGCATCCCGTGGTTCTAGATGATCATAGCTGAATTTCAAGGAAGAGAACAAATTTGGGTCTATGTCTACGATCTGGTTAAAATTACAGCTTTTCAGTTGCGTGAGTGCATCTTGCCACGCGTAGCTCTCTTTACCTTTCAATGCTTTTGAAACAGCAAGAATAGCAATGGGCAAGCCTGCACATTCGTCACACACCGCTTTTTCTATAGAAGACATTTCTTCCTCAGAGTTGACTGAAATTTCTGCCGTCTTCATAAATAGGGTCCATGCTTCATTCTCTTTTAAAATTGGGATTAAAAACACTCTGGTCGATGCTTTTGGTGTGATCATGTGGAAAAGGTTCTTCCGGGATGTTACCAGAACTTTGCAGCAACCCTCCTTGTTGCCTTGGTCTATTGAAGTAGGAATTCCAATTTCCTCCAAGTCAAGTGGATTCCAAACGTCGTCCAGTATTACAAGGTTCTTCTTCCCATTTTGCAGTCTAGTTAATAGTATATCTTCTCGTCTGTGGTCATCCAGATTTAGTCCCAATTGTGCTGCAAGCTCTCCTTGAACCTTTTTAATATCTAGATTTCGGGAGACAACCGCAATAGCCACATCATCAAAAAGCCCATCTCTCTTCACTTGATTGCGAACCTCTTTCACCATTCTCGTCTTGCCAACACCACCTGCTCCATGCACGCCAATCATCTTAATTGTAGGATCCTTTAGCGCCTCCAATATCCTCTTAAAGATCTCTTGTCTTGAATCAAAATCGTCGTGATTTGTGAGAGGGGACACCGGTGTAGGTGCTGGGTATGACATTGACAATACTGGCTGAAACATGGTGCCACGGCCTTTGAGACTAATAACACCACCTGTCTTCCGTTCGGACTCCTTGCCTAGACGGTAACGCCACTTTAGATTCGGACACAAAAAGTTGAGACATTTAGTGTTTGATCTTTCTCTGTTTGCTAGAAATGTGGCAACTTCATCTAGCATCTCCTCTGCATCCTTTTGCCACTTTACAACATCAGGCTTGATGACTTGTGCGTTGCGTAGGTCTCTCTCTGCCTTATTATTGATACTTTCCAGAACAACTTCAAGTCCTCTAGTCTCGGCTTCTAGATTTTGAACGTTATCGTTGTAGTGACATAGATAGCCGATGTGACGGAAACACTTTGTGATGGCTACTTCTGTGATTTTACCCACAATCTGGTCCACAACATTCATTTTATCTCTCTTCTTTCTTTGTTCTTTTTCTTGCAGTTTCTCGTCTTCAATTTGCTGAAAAAGAATATACATCATTAGTATGAGAACTTGTATCTCTAGGTAGTATATAAATGGTACTTAAATCTCTTTTATCTAGAAAATCTAAAATTCCAAGTGGCACTCTCTTATATATCCCTTCTCCTCTCCCTCCCATTCTATTCATTCATCTCTTACAACGGAAAGCCAAAATAAAGAAAAAATGGGTAAGCTGTGAGATTCAAAAAGTATATCAACACGATAAGCTATGAAATTCCTGGGTGCTCTTCTCCAGTGGGGTTTAGTTTTTGTTGTTTTTTCTTGGGTGGTTTTGTTTCTAAGCTGTCTTCTTACTTGTTGGTGGAGGTGTTCTCTTTTCCTAGTTTTCTTTTTGGGGTTGTGTGTTGGTGCTGTTTTCTGTAGGTTAAAGGGAAAAGGGAAATGCTTTGAACTGGTACCTAAGCACTAACTTAATTAATTTTGGCGTTGGATTCTTAACTAATATTATCAGTAGTATATTATGTGTTTAGGTGCAAGTAATGTGGAGTGAACTGCCGTGTTCTAAGTTAGACGTTAATTTTTGGTGAGTTACGCATATCTTAATTACATGCATTTTCTAATTTTTTTGGAATGAAATGTCATTGCCTGATTTTGGTGAAAAGTGTGATATTCGAGCCTCTCACTTTGTTTAATTGATGTTGATAATTTGGGAGTACATGTGATGGCTTGTTCATAAACTCTACGTGTTACTATTAAAAATTAGACCATGGTATGTATATTTTGAAAACTTGAATCTTCTTTGTTACCAGTACATGCTTGTGATAATATAGTTCATTCGAACAGGATCCTGAGCACTAGGGTACGTTTAAGGTTCCAAACTAGCAGGATTAGAGCTGGATTTTCAGTGCATTACTTTTGGTGCTTGCAAGAGTTGGGGTTTGTAACTTTGTATGTATGGACTTGGTAAAAATTTGTACTGAGTTTCATTAATTTTTATTTTGAACGAATGAGCGAAAATATTTACACGAGCACATACACCAGATTTCGGTCATTCCGGTCCTCGAATATGTTCCCCAAGAGTTTATTCAATTCTGACATAGGGAAGGAAAACGTAGGAATTACTTGCAGAATTTGATCGCAAAATAAATTAGTAAAACTCATTTTTTTTAGTCGATTTTTCCAGTAAGAAGACCAACCGAGGCGACCATTTCGAAGGAATGATTGTTGAAATTGGATCTGTAGAATGGTCATTTGATGTGCTCGGGTCAGATGACGAATTAGCATGAAACCCGACCAGACCCGGCCCGAGCTCACCCATCGCACTTGTGGGAGCTCAGTTCACGGTAAGAAGAAGTTGAGGGTGTTTTGGCAATACACAAGGATGAATTCTTAGAGGAAATTAAATTAGGGGAGCGTGTCCTTGTTGCGTAACAAGGACTCAAACACAAACCGGCCCGTAAAAGCGCCTTATCCAGGGTATTAACTAATAACATTCCACAACCCACCCATAAAGGTATTAGCCGGTACAAGCGAAGAGGGGGGAAACCTAATACCCTTGTATTTTTGGGTTGCCAAACCAGGTGATAAACCTGGTTCCACAGTCTTGGGGGGGAAATCCCCCATCCAAACAAGCCCTAGATGCGACAAATGGTACGAATTGATTGGCCAATACAATTGTAATAAAAGAAATGAAAAAATTGTTTTCGTTAATGAACTCTTCATTTGTTGATCATAATTTTTCAGAGTATGGAAAATATTCAAAAGAAGCTTATAAATTGAGGCATGATTTGGGAAGGAATTATATGTAGTATATCATACCTATTAGAAACGTCTCCCGTGGAAAGCTAAAAATCACTTTGCTCCTAAATGCAATTAATGATTTGTTCGTATTTTTTATTCCTAAATAAATGAGCTGCCATTATGTAAAAAAAAAAAAATTCAGCAGCCATTGAAGTCTTACCAAATATTGTTTTGAAAAGAAAAACCCAAACAAAGTCTCCTTTGTTTTCATCTCCTCCACTGTTGCTTCAAGTCAAAAATTTTGAAATTCTGTGTCAAACGAAATTTCTCCTCCTATTTATATTTTATTTTCATCAACTGTCGTTTAGATATTATTTCATGCATATACAGATCCCTTTATTGTTCTTAAAGTTCTAATAAAACTATAGTAGATTCAAATTTGAGGCTAAATTTCATTTTTTTAATTTATCTATTTCCTTAAATATATACATGCAAATTGAATAGACAGACAAGGATCGATTTTAAGTGTGACAGAAATTTATTCAAATATTACTCCATCCATCAATCCCATTTTGGTAGTCTCCTAAAAAACACGTGTAATTTTTGAATAAAAAGTAAAGCACTTTAGGTCATAATTTTTTAAAAATTTTTTTCACAAAAATTTAAAGAACCAATCGTGATCTTTCATTTGGTTTGAAGAAATTTGGAATATTGTGTACAAAAGTAAGTTATTTTGTATTAGAAAATTAAACGTTTTTCGTAGGGGATTATCATTTTGGAATGGTGGTATTTCTAAAAACCAGCCAATGAATCCAAAGAAACAAAAATGTTTATGACACGGGAGAGGGAGACAAAAGTGGAATATCTGCAGCTTATAACATGAAAAGAATGCAAACTTACAAAAACAATAAAATACACTAACATAAATTTTTTTTAAAAAGTAACAGTACTTTTGATCATTCGGATATCATGGCTTACGGCGTACCTCTTTTCTTATACGTCACCAAGCGAAATGATTGATGAAGATGTCACCAAAAACCCAGTTTCTGTGTTGCTAGATGATTAGAAGGCCGGCCGGGAATCAAAAGAGAGTAGTGGGATATGGCAATTCCAGGAGAGAAAGAGAGAGAGTGTTGCTAGCTAATTAGAAGGCCGGCCGGGCATTTCAAAAATTCCAGAAATGCATTTCAAAAAAAAAGAAAAAAGAAGGCCGGCCGGGACTCAAAATAGAATAGTGGGATATGGCAATTCCAGGAGAGAGAGAGAGAGAGAGAGAGAGAGAGAGAGAGAGAGAGAGAGAGA
>BPLS01000520.1:0-25867 GCA_019656275.1 Rhododendron kiyosumense
CAACATATACGAACATATCTTTCTTATTTTGGCTACCAAATCTTATCGGTTAAGAATTAGGAGATGAGACCACCACCATTGGAAAGTAGACTTCCGGCACATGAATTTCGATATAAAATTTGCCCAAAACGGAGTTCGGATGAAAAAGTTATGCCCTTCCGAAGTTTTACAAAAAATGCTGATTTTTCATTTCCTACTGGTAGGATACCAGAATTTCACAAAATGACTCTACTGGACGGCCTTTCTACCGGTAGGGCCAAAACTCCTACCGGTAGGACTTGGGTTTTCAGTGCACAACTTTCAGATTTCACCAGAACAATTCCAACAACAAAACCAACGATCTAGGGCACGATTCAAACACCAAATCAACACATAAACATATAATAGAAGTGAGAAATCCCTACCTCAAAGTTGAAGAACAAAATCCAAGCTCAATCAAGCAAGCCCTAACTCCGAAAATCTTGAATCAACCAAATACTCCTCTTCGAGCTCAAACCCACGAATTTCCAAGCTCTAGAACACTTGAATACGAAAACCTTACGGCAGATCGAGTTGGATTCGAAGTATTTTGTGTTGTTGGAGTGTGAGCGTTTGAGAGAGAGCGAGAGGAGCCGAGAGGGAGAGAGAGATCGGGAAGAGAGAGAGAGGGTTGGGGATTTTTAATCCTTTACACTCTCACACACATATATATACTAGGGCACACACCACCCACACTTGCACTCCCTCCACTTTCAATCCTATCACATTGACCCAAAATCAAATAAATTTAACAAATTTCACATTTGCTCGATATTCTAACATTAATAAAATCTTTGAACGATTTTTCCGAAAATACGGGTCTCTACATATGGACGCCTTTGGAGTGGAAACCACTTATGCTTTATAAACAACCACAAGTAATGCAAATAGCATGTATGCATTCTCATAACCATTCCTAAGGTCAAATACGAATGCTTACAATCAAATGTTAAATTATCTTTCTTCGAAATTCGATCTTTCTTCCTCTTGGAAGTAAAGTAATGACATGGTCTATAATGACTTGTCAAATCAATACTTATTGGCCATCCAAACTCTATTACCCAAAGGTTACAAGTTTTCCTAGCAATTATTATCCAATGGGTAAAATGATTATCTCTCTAGGTCCAAAAGGTTCAATATGGTTGGGGGGTTCACAAAGCTCAAAGATGGTAAAAAAGGTCCAACTAGGGTTAGGGAAGTGTAATTAGGAGAAATGGTAGTTCGGTCCCTCCAACTAATCGGTTTGCTAATTAGGGCTTCTAGTCAAGTAATATAATTTTAAAGATTTTATTTAACTCGCTAAGAAAATATACAAATGTTTCTATAAGCATACTTGCCTTTAGAAAAGGATTAGATTGTCCGATGTGAAAAGATAAAATTTTACAAGTCTCAAATCTAATTATGACGGATTATTAAAGTTAAAAAGGAATTTTAAAAGTAATTCCAAGTAATTAAAATAAAAGTCAAATTTTTAACGAAATTTTTATTTACCAAAAATCAGGGTCGTTACAGATAATTAGTTCGCTGAGTGCAAACTTTATTGTTGCTTAATTATTTATTTTACTACTCTAGCGGTAGAATTTATTAATCCACTATATTTAATTACGAATGAAGATGAACCATTTGACCCTAAAAGGGAATAAAATATCAAGTTTAAGTAGGGGTGAAATCGGTTCGGTCAAAAAATGTTGAAAGACCGATTTGGTTTAGGAATAAAATTTTCAGGACCGATCCCGACTGTTAGTAATTTCGGTTCGGGGTGCAATCGGTCCAGTCGGGGAATTCAGTCTGACCGAGTTGGGCCAAAACTAAAAACTTGATAGTGGGCCAATTCAAAAAAATTAACTTCATAGTGGGCCAAAAATAAAAACACTAGGGCTCGATTAGATGGTGTTTACAATGGGTGTATTACACAATAAAACCCAAATGAGGGTTGATGTGACTCATTTTGCACCATTTGGAATCCCTTTTTCCCCATGTATTAACAAATCCCCTTCTTCACTAATATACCATAATCGGTGAGAACAACACATCCCCTTCTACATTGGGTTGGGCTTCACCCACGTGTGATAATTTATCGATGGGGTGCTTGGTAATTATACGCGTGTAGTAATGTTATATTCAGTTTTGGTTAGAGAATCAAATCCTATGGCAAGTTGGAGGAGTTCCATACTTGGCGGTATTACTTTGGAAGAGTTTCCTTCTTGATGTATTTCCTAGTTCAAGTCGAAAAAGGAATTAGAAGACAGTAGGAAGCCTTGGAGGTCAAGGCTTGATACTCTATAAATACCGAGGCGTATTTGAGATTTATATGTGTGTGTGAGATATACACAATTGGTGAGGGCAAGCGAGAAAATATATTGTGAGAGTGATGGAGAGATAAAAAAAAATAATATTAGTGAGCATGGGCTTGGGGATTAATATTTTTATATCTCATTGTACTCGATCAATATAGTGGAATTTCTCTTTTGTTTGTGGAGTAAGTATTGAGACCGAACTACGAAAATTTTGTGTTCTTTATTTTTCTTGTATTTGTTTAATTTTGTGGCGTGCTTCCATTGCGGCGAGGGACTAAAAATCCCAACACATTGAAGCTCCTCAAAGAGCATCTTCCTCAAGCTCAGAACCGTATGAAACAATTGGCTGATAAACATCGGACTGAAAGGGTGTTCAAGTAGGGGATTGGGTGTATTTGAGACTTTAACCCTATAAGCAAGCTACAGTGCAGGTTAGGGCTAATCAAAAGTTGGCTCCTCGTTTTTATGGTCCATATTAGATCATTCAGAAAGTTGGACAGGTAGCTTATAAGTTGGCTTACCATCTTCTTGTATCCACCATGTTTTTCATGTGTTCTTGCTAAAAAGAAAATTGGGTCAATACGTGGTGGCCCAAGTTGACCTGCCTGCTATCAATGAGGTTGGCTTATTGGCTCCACAACTTGTTGCCATTCTTGATAGATGCTTGGTCAAACATAGGGGAAAGGCAGCTGCTCGTTAACACCTCCCTGAAAAAGCTAGTTGCGAGTTCTATAGTCATTTGCAAGCCAAGTTTCCTGAGTTTCTGCCTTGTGGACAAGGCTTGTTGTGGACAAGGCTTCAACAAGGGAGAGGGAATGATATGCACCTACCCATAGTTAGTTGATAGTTGGTGAACTGGACAGTTAATTGGAATGTTAGTTAGTTGGTTTGTGAGTTGTTTTGTTAGCTGGTTTTGTTAGCTACTGGTTTTGCGTTGACGTATAAAAGAGAGAGGAAGAGATGTAGTGACGTATGCAATTGTAAAATGAAGTCATAAGAACTAGTTGTGAAGTGGGTCAAATTACCCTGCAACTGTTCTTGAATAACACAACCAATTTCCTTTGTTCTTCTCCATTCATTCTTTTGTTTTCTTGTCATTTCCACAAGCATTTCCATAGCTTCACTCTTATCACGTACCTATTCTTGGTGGTGGGTTCTTTACAAATCAGAGAGAGAGAGAGAGAGAGAGAGAGAGAGAGAGAGAGAGAGAGGGAGTGGGTGGGGTGCCGATGCCATTGCTTCTTCTTCTTCTACGCGCCGCAGTTTCTCTGTCTGTCTCTACGCGTACGTGATAAGAACGAATAGCTCAAATAAAGTAGAGAAAAAAATGATATGGTGCATGTGTGAACATGTGTACATTAAAATGCATAATCAATTAAAATGCACCCACAATTAAATCATAAATATAAATAAAAACCAAGTATATTACAAGTTCCCCAACTTCTAAACAAATGAAATTTATATTTTATAAAATTATTTAATTTATTAGTAAAGTAAATTATTATAGCTTGAAATTTTCGAAAAGTAATTAAATATATTGAATTTTGCAATTATATAATTAATGTTATGCATAATAAAATTTGGGACTGCACAAGGAAAAAGAGTCATTTGACGGTTTTTTATATCATTCACCTTTTATTATCCCCTCCCTAGTACGTCATTCAAACTATCTATTTTTTAATTCCACCTCAACAAATGTTACATTAATGTGAATCTTCCATTCTTAATTAATACCCCTTACTATTTTATCTTCCTTCATAAATAATACACTAAAAACTCATACTGCATCCAATCGAGCCTAGGGTGTTAAAGGTGTATAATATAGTACTTGATAGTGGGCCAATTCCACCTGTGTTTTTTTGATCAAACACCAATTCAAAAGAAACATATATACAGAGAACCAATTTCCATTTTCCACTGCCTTTGCTCTTTATACTATTGAGGAGAACCAACTATTGTATTTCTATAGAAAGAGAGTTGTTATTAGAGCATTTTAAATAGGCTAGAAAAATACTCTTTTTATCTATTTTGAATAGGATGAACCCCAAAATCAAGTCCCAACAGCCTCAAGAAAAGGCTCACCTCTTGCCATATTGCTACAGTACTTGTCTGGACTAGCGAGGTACTGTTCACTCGGGCCAGATTATTTTATTATTTCCTATGTGTTTCTTGTAGCGGCCCTGGTCACATGGAGCATCTATGTGTTTCTTCGTGGAGGAAGAAGAAAAATGGAGTCTTGTTCCGTATCTCCAAATCGAACTTGGCTTCGTCGTTTTCGCTGTTGTTGGCTCCAGCGTTGGATCCTGGCGGGGTTTTCAGTTTGGGGTTTTCAATTTCAGTTTCCAGCGGGATTTTACATTTTGATTTGAGAGAGAGAGAAATGAATTTGATTGGTGGGTTTGTGATTTAGGCGTTTGATTTTGGCAAGATTTCCGGTTGAATGGTGGATGGAGATGGGGGTGAATATGTATGCATACATATATGTTGTGAATATAAGCTTAATAAAATAATGGCAATGGGGTTTGAATAGCCTAAACAGGTTAGGCTGTTGGAGAGAGTAAATATTTAGGGGCTAGTTAAATTAGAAAATTGCTCCTTTTCTAGTCAATTTGTTTAGAATTTTATTGAGGCCATTGGAGATGCTCTTACTTGTTCCACCAGCCTCTTGAATCGTGATGCGGAGGAAGTTCCTCAAAGTAGAGAAGGGCTTTTGACCATCCACTAGACGATCAACAAATCTTGATGTGGGGGAAGTTCCTCAAAGCAGAGAAGGGCTTTTGACCATCCACTAGACGATCAACAACAACTATAGATCCTACCGCTAAATCGTTTTCAAAAGCTGCCTGAAAGTACAAAAAGAAAGAGAGAATGGGAGGGAGGCGTGAGATCTTAGGGAGAAACCTGAAACTGTATGAGATGAGAGACCTAGAGAGAGGCGCAAATCTAATGTTGGTCCGCGGGTCGGCGGCGAAGAGAGGAGGAGGGAGGTGCTGCTTGAGAGAGGGGGAAGGAGGGAGAGTGAACTCAAAGTCAGAGAAGGGGAAGTGTGACTCACGTGAGAGATCTCTGAGATGAGAGATCTGTGTAACGACCCGGATTTTTGCCCTATTTTTTTTTCGAATAAAGTAATTGATTTTAATCAAATAGTCTATAGTAATTGATTAATTATTTAAAAGTGTTATTAGATTAAACCAAAATCTAGACTATTATTTTTCGTAACCAAAAATTTGTTTAGCAAAATTTTAATTCAACTTGCAATGACCCGTAATTTTATCATTTATAAAATCATTTAAAGAGTATCGTTTGTAATAATAAAATTATCTTAATTATAATTATCTAGTAGATATATACAAATAAAATTAATTTAGTCTTAATTATCTTACTTTTAATTTATGTTAATTGCATGCATGTAATCCTATCATCCCTCCCTCTCCTACTCAGTCTCTAACCCCTCTCGGAGCACGAAAACCGTCCATAATTCGTCCATTCCGAAACCCGATAGAATACAACCTCTTTAAAATCCAATTTCAATCGAAACTCTTCAAATTCTCCTATATATACCCTAGTACGTCGACCCTAGGGCACACCACGAAATTTACCATGCCCCACCTGTCCAGAAAGGAGAGAAAAACAGGAGAGATTGGAGCTCCAATCAATGGAGTTTTAGAGAGAGAAAGTGAGAGAGAAAAAAGTGGGTTTTGTATCGACGCCCAACCAAAACCCAAATTGACCATTCCAAATTGTTTTCCCAATCCCAAGCATCGCTAAACATCATCTAATTCGGACCCAAGGTCTCTCGATCGAAGAAACCGAAGTCTCCGTCCAAAAAATCCAAGTTTCGGTTTGTGGATGAATTCGATCCAATCGAGGTATTATAATCCCTTCCAACCCTTCCTCTAAGTATATTAAGTGTTATTATACTTAACCCAATGCCCCGAATGGACCCGTGCATCAAAACCGAGCCAAAACAACGAAAAAAACCGAATCTGACTTCAACCTTGCGGCCGCAAGGTTCGGGCCGCAAGAACCAGGTTCAACCTTGCGGTAGAAGGTCTAGCCGCGAGGTCAACTCGGTCCAACCTTGCGGTTTGGACTGTTTTGTTTCGAAATGATTTTGCGACGTTCTAAACTTGGTTTTTGACTCCCAAACTATTTTTCCTAGACTTTTCACATCTCAAAGATCATAACTTGTTAAGGTCATATTTTTTTTATTTAATTATCTATTTATTAAATTATTTATTAGTTATCGTTCAACGTTTACAAACGAAAATTTGTTGCGACCTTTCAACCTACGTTTTAACACTCAAACTATTTTTTTTTAGACTTCTTGAATCTCAAATACAGTAACTTGTTAAATTAAATAATTTTTATTTAATTCACTATTTATTATTATTTTTAAAGTAATTCCAATCAAAATTACTTTACGACCTTATAAACATTATTATTAATACCCGAGTAATTTTATTTAGACTCCTTAGGTTCCAAAGATGAAATTATGTCAGTCTCAACATTTTTTGAATAATAAATTATTTATTGTTTATTTACTTCACTTTCGGTCACCTTAATTAACGTTTTCATATAAATTAATTCTTCGACCCTCCGAACCCAACTTTTGACATTCAACTGATTGTATAGGACCTTTCGAACTCTTATTAGGGTCATGTTCATTAATCTAATATTTTTATCTAATTAATGTATTTAATTATTGTTTAATAAATCTAATTACTTTGTAATAATTATTAAAAGCTTAGAAAATATTTATTAAAATTATTTATAAGAATCCTACTTCATTATTTGACATGGTGGCTATACAAGAATATGGGCAACGGCCCATCCATAAAAGGTTGTGTGATTGCATTGTTCGTTAATTGTTTTAATTATTGTTTGATTTAATTTATTATTGCTCCGAGTCTTGATTTGATTGCTAGATTGGACCCTAGAGACATGGGGTGGTATGCGAATAGAATTCATTTAGACGATGCTAGATAATGGATGAATTGGAAAGTTTTATTTTTAGAATGCCTGCAGACGAGAATTTGAGATGTGATGAGATTTGTGATAAAATTGAAACTGGCGAGAGTCCAGTGATGAATTGATAGACTGGCGAGAGTCCAGTGATGAATTGAAACTGGCGAGAGTCTAGTGATGATTGTGATGATTGTGGAAGCGGTATATAAGATAAGCGAACCATAGTCATGATTCAGGCATGATAAGCTTACCCCTTGTTGTAGTTATTGGGGTGCACACTCGGTATATAACTTAGGTGTACCTGCGACAGCAAAGGGAAGTGACCTCATGGGACAGAGCATGGCTAGCGGTTGGGGAGGAAAGATCCCGCGGAGGAGATCTTAGATTTCACGATAGGATGATGGATAGTAATGAACTGGCTTATGTGAAAAATCTCTGTTTTACTTCTTCGTATCATTTTATCCTGCTGCTTGCTAACTGTAAAGTAAGAGGGGTGGTTGGGTTGGATTATTCTACTGGGTGATTTATCACTCACGGATACGTCTGTATCCTAGCAAATCGTTTGCTTCAGCTATCAATTTGCCAGATGGCGCAGGATTCAATGACGGTGCAGTTCAACGCCAAGAGAACATCAGGAATGGAGATCCAGTATACTCGGGATTTGTGTCAAGCCTAGAGTCAGCTCTGAAGTTAATGTATTTTGAATCAATAAACTTTCTTGAGATTGTAATAGCTAAACTTTTCTTTTGGAAAATCATAATTATTTAGCAAATTTTCTTAAGAAAATTATTTTATTTTGCACCCGAAAAGTCGGGGCGTTACAATCTGAGAGCAGAGTTAGGTTTGTGATGGACAGTCAAGATTAAACAAAAAATATGTGAATGGATAAGATTAAAAATATATTTCCTCTAAGTCAGGTTCAGTTCGGTTCATTTTCGGTTCGGTTAGGCTAACTTTTCAAAAAACAGAGACCGAACCGAAAATGAATCGGTTGGTTCGGTTCAGATCGGATTGGAAAAATTCCGCCCTACCCTGATCGAAAACTGAATCTATCGGTTGATTTTTTTTGATCCGTCAGTTTTTATTTCACCTCTAAGTCAAGTTTGCATTGTTTTTTCCTTAAAAAAAAGAACAATTGGATGGCATGTGATATAAAAAATCCAAAACAAAAATATCATCAAAGTTAGCATAGGAAATACCTAAAGTATTATTACCCATAAAAAAAAAGAGATCAGATTTCATCTTAATTTGCTCTATTAGGCCTAGTTTGGCAAACAAGAGTCATTTATTTATTTCCGCCTTTTGAACAAATTTTTTTATTTATTTATTATTTTTGTGTCAAATTTTTTTGATTATTGCTTTGTCTAAACAAGTGTAATCGAAAAAATGAAAAATTATAATCGAAACACATTTTTCTTAATAATGACAACAATGAGCCAAAGAATTTGTCTTTTTTGGCATTATATTTTACATCTTTATTCAAAAATTTTACTTTTTGGATCATAATTTTTTACTTTATTCTAAATTTTTTCATTGAGATAAATTAAGAATTCACAAAAATTTGACATTACATAAAAAATACAAAAAAAATTTGAATAAAGACAAACAAATAAGACAATTGACTTATTTTTGCCAAACCAGCCCTTAAATCTTACTAATCTTTGGACTTTGACGGTGCCACGTTTTAGGGCGCTCTTGTAATTTTTAAAACGTTGAGGAGAATCTTGTATTAACAATAAACCTCAGGCCATAGCACCGTAATTTACCCCCACAAATACCCGAGCTCGCCCGGAAATCTTCCTGTTTATTAAAACAAAAGCTCTTTCCTCTTCCTTCAACAATTCCGCACTAGGGTTTTTTTTCCCCTTCTGATCGATCGAGCTAGGGTTTTATCCATACAATCCCCACAACCAATCTCCAAAGCATCATCCTCTCACTCCATCGCAAACAATGGCTCGCAATGAAGAGAAGGCGCAGTCGATGCTCAACAGGTTCATCACCATGAAGAACGAAGAAAAGAAGAAGCCCAAGGAGCGCCGCCCCTTCCTCGCCTCGGAGTGCCGCGACCTCGCTGAGGCGGACAAGTGGAGGCAGCAGATCATGCGCGAGATCGGCCGTAAGGTCGCCGAGATCCAGAACGAGGGCCTCGGCGAGCACCGCCTCCGCGACCTCAACGACGAGATCAACAAGCTCATCCGCGAGAAGGTCCACTGGGAGCGCCGGATTATAGAGCTCGGTGGGCCCAATTACACTAAACAGTCTGCCAAGATGACCGACTTGGATGGGAATATAGTTGATGTTCCGAACCCTAGCGGCCGTGGCCCCGGGTATAGGTACTTCGGGGCCGCGAAGAAGCTCCCCGGGGTGAGGGAGTTGTTCGAGAAGCCGCCAGAGTTGAGGAAGAGGAGGACTAGGTATGCAGTGATGGACCGAAGGGTGGCTGAGCCCGGGCGACCTTTCGTTTTTTTTTTATTATTAAAGAATTGCAGTAGTTTTTGTCTCAAAACAGTAAAAGCATATAGGTTCGAGCGTCCAACTTCAGTTTAAATAACCAAGCACACCCACCCAAGGGATTTTCTAGAAGTAATTTGTGCGAATGCAGACGTAATAGTAGTAGTTTTGGTAGTACTTTTCAATTTATTGGTAGAATTATTAGTAGATTTTATCTAGAAAACATTATAATCATATATGTTCGCCTGCCCAATGTCGGAGAGAGAGAGAGAGAGAGAGAGAGAGAGAAGACGGAGGACTAGGTATGCAAGGACGGACCAAGTGAGGGACGGATGAGCCTGGTCCGCCTTACCCACGTTTGAATTTTTATTACTAGAATTATATAGTTGTTTTTATCTCAAAAGCAATCAAATCATATGCATAAATATGTAACTCAAATTGGAAGAATGACAATTGAGTATGGACATGTATGATGGAGGAGTCATCAGGCACCACACCATCAGTTTCCTTAAATACAGTGCCTTGCCATTAACTAAGGCATGGACCCCCTTCGTCCAAGGGTTTTGGATTTTGGATTCTAATAATTATCCTAATTGTCTTCGATCATTATTCTCATTTGTCTCTATATCTCTCTCCAATTATTACCCATATTTCCAATCATTACTCTATTGCTCTATACCCTCATTAGTACAAATCCAGATCCAAAATCCCAAAAACGAACGGGTTAAGTCTTCTTTTTGTTGGACGACGAATTATTTTTTATAACCACGAAAAGAATTAGCATATTGTTGAAAAATATACTTCATAAAAAATATCCTCGAAATGATTGGTTAATGGCTTTTCTAAGTTTGTAGAGACTGGTTATGAGTCTGTTAAGTGATGCGGTGTCTCATACCATTCTTTGTAAGAATTTTGTACTGAACCTACTTGTATAGAATTACCCAGTGGATTAATGAAGCGGACCAATTAGGTATTATGTGTTTTTCCGCCTGCGCAACATAACATCGTTTTGAACAATGCAACACAGCCACCAAAGAGTTTTTTTAGAAGTACTTTTAGTGAGTAAATCTTCAATAGTAGTTTTGGTAGTACTTTTACAATTTATATTGACAGAATTAATATCGCCTTTAATAGGTGGCAATTCTTTTTAATATTTGTCCACCTAACCTTGGAATTCTGCGTCCTTCTATGTAGGTATGATATATACAGGAGGATTGACGCAAGTTATTATGGGTATAGGGATGAGGAGGATGGGATATTGGTGAAGTTGGAGGGGCCCGCGGAGGAGAAGATGAGGGCCGAAGCGGTGGCCGAGTGGAAAGCAATGGAGGAGATTAAGAGGGAGGCAAAGAGGGCTGTGAAGAGTGGGGAGGAGGCGATGGTGTCAGCAGCTGCGGCTGCGAAGATTTTGTTCGAGGAGGAGGAGGATGTGGTGGAGGAGGAGAGGAAGGAGAGGGAAGAGATGGAGAAGGAGAAGGAGTTTGTGGTGCATGTCCCATTGCCGGACGAGAAGGAAATTGAGAAGATGGTGGTTGAGAAGAAGAAGATGGAGCTTTTGAGCAAGTATACTAGTGATGATCTTATGGAGGAGCAGAGTGAAGCCAAAGACATGCTTAACATTCAGCGGTAGAAGGTAGGTGTGCTCTGTGTTAGTCCTCCATGTCGAATTTACATTCGTAATTCATAGTTCGGTTGTGTTCACTTGCTGAGCTTTAGACAGACACAGAATGAGGGTAAGTGATGTAAATGTTATCATGCAACTTATCTTGAAAAGCTCTTTTTTTGAGCCATTTTCTTTGGGTGTTTATAAATTTTGGAGCCATGCGTACTTTGTAACATACTTATAAGTTATAAGGTTTTTACGTGATTTTTATGTAGGTCAAGAATTTAGCTTATTCGGTATGTTACACTTGGTTCCGTTAATTAGGAAATGATAACATGCAGTATTGCAGTGAGTTTAGTATTTCTAAATGTATTTCTTAACTTTCTAGTCATTTAAATTTGTAGGATTGTCATGTGCTTTAAACTGTATTCTATATGGAAAATGTATGGAATAATTTTGTTTTTGTTTGATATTCATATTTTTTCTTGGATCTCAGCGAATCACAGCTGAAATCATGTATTGTATTGCATTGAACCATGCATATGCTGTTTGGGACAGAGTTCTTAAAACAGGATTGTGTATTGGAATGTCACATCTGATTTAAGATGTGAACAAAATAGAGCCTGCACCTCTATCCTGTGTAGGAGTGGCCTTGTAGCAAGAACTTTTTGCCTGCCAAGTTTGACAAAATGCAAGAAGCTGAGAAGCTTCATAATTATTGAAGGCAAGTGGTGCACTAACGTGCCAAAGGTTTGTTGGGGCTTAGGTGTAAGGCGAGACGCCGGCCTTGTTGAAGCGAGGCGCATCTAGTTGAGGAAAAATTGTATGGACTTTTGAGTCTAGAACTTGAATGAATTGGCTATTCTTCATGGGACTTGGCGATGGTCCCATTGCCCAAACTGTCTCGTTGAGAAGCCTGGTTCATTTTTTAACCTCAGGCAAATAGAACCCCAATAACCAATGCGTTTTTTATTAAGTTACTTTAGCTATACAACAATTTCATGTTATTCCCATGATGCTAGAAGTATGACAGTTTTTGTTGTGATAGAATTTATACAGTCCCTCGTTCTTTCTTTTTTTGGAAAGAACAATACTGTTCCTTGAAACATATGTGAAAATGAAGTATGTCATTTTGCACTTGGAGAAGGCTTGCCTAGAACATGCAGCTCAAACGTTTATAACTGTTTCAACAAGTAAAACATGGAGGATTTTCGGGCTAAAGGAAAAATGTTTTCGTGCTCATTTCAGACATAGCAACTACAAAGGAAAGGGTTCAGCTCCTGTCAATACTTAATCTCTTCATACTTCAACTCTCATTTTGGAACCCATTTCAGGTTCACAATTATAATTTGAACCCTCTATCTTGTAGATAGAACCATAAAAAAAGAATGTGTCTACAAAAAATGAGTAGTTGCATTTAATTTTGTAAAATTGATGATTTAAGTTTATTGTATACTTTCTGTCCATTTTTTTTGAGTGTCGGTACCCTTCAATAAAAGGTTTGAAGACTTCGACTCATATATACCATCGCTAGCCACTACTCATCCCTGTCCATGTAGTACAGCATTAGTGATCCTGAACTCTAGACTGGATCGACATAATAAATTGAGCCAATATGCCAAGTAAATCTTTTATAGCCATGGATTATCAGGTACTGTTGATGAAAAGCAGCGTGCATATTTTCTCTGATTACTTTTTCCCCTCCTTTTATGTGGTCAACGAGGTGTGAATTTTACTTACTGCCTTCTCGTTTACATATCAGATGGACCCTGAGCATCATGCTGCTGCATGGTGAATATTTTGCTTTCTAGATGGCTTTCTTAACTGTCCACTTAATAAAGTTCCACAAAAAGTGACTGCCGTGCAATGTGCATAATTTTGTGCTGGATAATCTTTTGTCTATATTGGTAACTGGATTTGAATTGCAAAATGGGTGTTCTTTTCATCTTACAATGAGGATTTCTGGGATTTTTGATAAATGAGTTTTTTTGCGATTCTATATTGAACCTTGTGGTCCTTGTCAATTTACTTAAATGTATGGAGTACTTGCCCAAGTCCCTATTTGAGGCTGGTTAATGATTTTCTTTGTTTTGAATGGCCAGGTTGGTGACTTGCATGCTTTATGTTGTTGCACATCTATGTTAAGCCAAGCCATCTTCTTTTTCCTTCTAGTTGTCTTTGCTTTTTTTTTTTGGCTTTCGTGCTTACTCACTAAACACCCCCACCACAAAACGAAAAAAAGAAAGAAAAAGAAACACCATTCTCTTATTATAGGACAGTTTAGAGGAAGATGAAGAAGAGATGTTGCTTTGTCCTTCCATTTCTTCCGCTGAACTTGGAATGCGGGCTGTATTTTTCCTGTGAGCTGTCTTATGCATGAATTTTGGAGTTTTCTGAAGTCCAAATATGGTAGTTTGTTATACCAGATTATTGAAACTATAGTGTCTTCGTCTAATATAGGATCCTTGCAGGAAAAGAAGAAAAGAATCTTTTACTGTAAATAGGAGGCGTATGAACTTATTGAAATACTCATTACATATAGTTGCTTGTCAAACAATGGTAGATATTTTTCCTGACTGAATTTGTCTCACAAAGAACAGTTTGTTCTTTATATGCGGAAGTCTAGCCAATTGCCCCATCATATTAGTAATTTTTGTGATAGGGTCACTTATTTATCATTGAGGGAAATAATAGTGTTCACTGTTCACCAATCTTTCTACTTACTAAGGAGTCACGTTTTCATTGATTTGAATCAATCATAGGTTGCACTGTTTATTTTGTGAAAGGTCAAAACTCAATAGGTCATGGATTTCTGTTGGCCCATAGAAATTGCTTCAATGTCTTAGGTCGCCCTTGTATGTCTTTTTGTGTGTGTGTGTGTCGTAAATTTAGACCATTTGGGGTGCAGTTACGTAGCCCGTATCCTCAGAGGAAGTGAGGAACTATTATTTCATGACTGTAATGAGACGGTAGATCAGGCATACCAGTCTTGGGCTCGGTAAATTTTTTTAATACTTGGCTCAGCTGATACCAGGCATACCAGGCATACCCGTATCCTCTGATCTTGTTGCTGAACTCAAGTCATTTTTGGCGTTGAGTTTTGTTCCCCCTCCACTTAAGAGGGTGAACATTACCCTCTTTCCCATTGGTTGAAATGGTGTGGATCCCACCACAAAGTGTGTAGATTCCACCACAAAGTGATGTCAGGCCTACCAAAAAATGCATTGCACGGGTGGGACCTACACTATTTTAACCAATAAGAGGGAGGATAAAGTTCACCCTCTTTTAAGGAGGGTGAACAAAATTGCACTCTCATTTTTGCAAGGAAAACAAGTGCCGAGTCATTTATTGTGCATCTTAGTTCCTGTACTGATGTGCCATTTTTGTTGTTGCATTTATTTATCAGATGAGTGTCAGATAAGTTTGCTGAACTTCAGGGGATGGGGAAAAGAAAACGATAGAAACGGTCGGAATATGATTGACTAGCGGCTGATGAAGATTGAATGTTCACTTTTATATTCAGGGAAGCCACTAGCAGTGTAATGGTTGCAGTGGTAATTCGGAAGATTTCTATTGCAGGTATACATGATTGCAGACTTGATGATATTGAACGTCAAGTAATCGATGTTTATGATCCTATGTTTTCAGGAATAGCATTGTAGGCAGAGAAATTGCACAATTGCACGGATATCTGGTGTGGTCCAGTGGATACGTGTCTAAGTATTGAATTCATCTGATTTTTAATTCAAGGATACAGGGACGCGCCAGAATTAGTGGAATCTTTAGTATATATTTTTTATATGGTAGTTTAAATGTTGTTTTTACTGCGGATGCAAAAGTTGACATGGCAGGCCAAGTGGATGAATTGGCATTTGAGCCAACTCTGACCAAAATGTCAATTATCTAGGGTCATTTAGCAGTAATATGCATTTCAAAACTTCTGTATAAAAATGACCACTTTTTAGTTGTTAATTTTGTTTGATTGTAGGCTTCCATTTCCTAGCTTGTATTCCAGACTGGTTATTCCTTGTTCGAAAATGAAGCCTCAGCCAGGAAAGGAACTTAATTTAACATGGGATAAGATATTTTATACCAATGTGGCCTATTTGCCAAGATGTTTAGTAGTTGTATTTATGGGGACACATCCCAGCATTTGGATGCTTTCTGCAGAAAGAACCTCTGTTTTTGGATTGTTGTTGGCCCGAGAAATTGCTTTTAGTGTTTCTGAATGCCGAAATGGTCTTGTTTTCCAAGTTCATAAATGTGAATTCCTTCTGCATGAATACAGGTTTTCCCCTTCGTCCTTGTACGGTCTTGTGGGTGATTTGCTGCTTGACCCATCTAAACGCGAGGGCAATTTCATGATTGCATTCACTAAGATCTTGTTGGTAAAATCATATCGTATCCGTTAAAAAGTTGGTTAGTCCAAACCCTCACAGGAACTAATATTTCATGAACATGTAGGTAACGAGAAAAGGTAGATGATGTATATGCCAACTTAGGGTCCAGCTGAATCGAGAGTCCTGAACTTGGGTCATTGTGGATGCTCTTGTGCTATGCCATCTTTATTGTATTTGTTGATTCGATGATAGTCAAATTAGTACATTTGCTAAACCTCGGGGGATATGGTAATGAAAAAGACAAATTGATCAAGTATAATTACCTCTCAGCTATGAAGATTGAATGCTCTCGTGTATACTCAGTAATGGTAACTCAGATTTCGTGGTTTTGCCATTCTTGTTTCGAAATAATTGCAGGATATGTTTTTCTCATGCAAACAAATCAAAACTGGCCTATATATTGATCTCTTTTGATCAAAAGAATTATGTAGGTATTTCTATTGTTCATAGACCTTGAAACCGGATCAACGTGCATCTTTTAGTCCAATTGACCAATTTTAAGTTGTCGCATTGGAAACCTAACCCAGTAGTATAGGCCTTGTTTGTCAAAAAAGATAACAAGAAAAAATTATGAATGAATGAAAATGCTTCTTTCTCCTAGACAAAATTTATTGATCACTGGCCTCAATCTTGATTGCAAAAACTATCTTCCAACTGCTTTTGATATCCAAACAATAACAACTAGGAGCATTATGGGAAGAATACGTCCACGGAAGAAGAGCAAGAGGATCCATTATATACGGGGAGATAAACAAAGAGCTATATTCGTAACTCTACTTGAAACATCCAATTATAGATATTTAGAGACAAATCTTTGGCGGAACCCGATAAGAATACTAAAAATCCTAGGTGGAACCCAATAGATCATAAACCAAAACCCTAATATCTAATTTTCAAACGTGAGACCCCCTAGGGGCCTCTCCAAAGGGATTCTTTAAGAAGTCCAAAACCTATGAAGAGAATAATGTTATATTTATATCCACAGAGTCCTTCCTAAAATCAATACTTGCCCAAACAAAATTTCTTGCACCCAAAGTCTAAACCAATAAGAAAACAAATCTTTTAGGAAGTCAAATACCTTTCTTCGACCATCCCAAATTCAATGCATATCTCCAACAAATCTCAAATCTCCACCTTGACTTGAATTTCCTTGAACTCAAAACTATAGGCAAATCCTCTCCTTCAATCACTTTTCTTCACCCGCCCCCCCACGGGGCAATAACCAATGGCCAAACAAAAAACCCCCCACGGGGCAACAACGGCCAAACAAAACCCCCCACGGGGTTAATCACCAACGGCACATACGAGCGAAGCTCAAGCACGACTGCTTGACCTTGTAAATGCGACACAGAAAATCCAGCCTCACGTGCCTCCAAAGTGAGCTTCCATCTTCAAATGGGCACTGCCTACCCAATGCATCCCTTCCGGATGCACACGAAGATCTACTCAAACTCCCCATGGAGTTGCCGCCTCCACCACGGAGTTACTTACCGAATGAGTATACCGGTTAATGTAATCTCCTCAAACTCTCGACAAAACTTTATACTTCTCTTTCAACAAAAGCCCTTGAATAATCATTGTTGAACTTTTCAACTTCGTAACGAGTCGTCATTGAAATGATCACCAATTGCACAGTACACAGCGGAAAACGAAAGCCTCGGATTGAAAACCCAGAGCTCTGATACCAATTTGTTGTGCCGAAAATGAAATTGAGAATATAAACAAAACAAGCAGCGAAAATCAAGAACACAAATTGACATAACTTCATTTCCCCCAAATACATCTTTTGCTCAAATTGACCAATATTAAGCTGTTGCATTGAAAACTCTCCAAAAAAAACCCAGTAGTCTCCTTTACAGAATTTATCTATCACTTGCCTAAATCTCGGTTGCTTAACTTCCGATTATTATTTTTATTTGACGGAACTTCCTATTGCTTGATCACATCAAATTCCCCGACTTCACTTCGGACTCGATTCACACCGCTGCTACAGAGAAAAAGAAAGGATACTTTCTAAAGCTAAAATGCTAAAAATGTATGCAACAATGGTATAGGTTTTCACCCTTTCAGAAACACACTAAGCTGAAATTTAGTACTCGAGTTGTGTTACAGTCTATTACTACAGAATTGTTTTAAGTCTTGGATCATTCAAAACCAACTAATGGGAAGAGCCTTACATTCGATTCAAACATGATATCATCAAAGCCAAATGAACACTGTTGTCTCCATTAAGCTGTCCGCAGAGGTGGAGAAACCAGTATCACCCCATCTCCCCGTACAAAAAGGAAAGGGATTGTCCGCTTGTTTGCCTGAAACATAAAACATGATAAGGGCATCCGATTTTTCCAGAGGAAGAAATCAAAAGACAGGAATTCTGATCAGATTTTTCCACAAGAGTGTCCAACTACATCTGCATTGCACAATAAGTGTTCTTTGTGTGACATCAGTTAGCTTCTAAGGAGAACAAAAACAGACAAGCAACGCAGATAGGATTTCCCTCCAAAATTCAGACATGAGAAGGCCGGTTCAGAACAATAACTATCAGTACCTTAAAAATGAAAATAATAGCTGCTTGGCTTTTAACATTACATATCCACTAATATTTTATCGTTGCCAAGCAGGCAAAACAACAATTGGAAGTTTTAGATATTATAGAAGTGCAGACAAAAATGCCTCACACCTAGTTTTGAGGGAAAAAAATTGCTTAACCAGATGGACAACTGAACGCTTAGAATTCTTGAGTTTAAGCTTACCACTTTATGCAAGTTCTGAGTTTGCTTATGTCATTGTGCCTGAGATTAATTGTGTGGATCCTGATAATCCTGATGAGTATGAGGAAGAAATTCCGGAAGCCCTTGGAGAAATGATTGACTTAGAAGAGGAAAGGAAAGCTAAGCCCACGGTAGATGAGATGATTGTTATAAACTTAGGTGATGAGAATAACCCTAAATTAGTTCAGATTGGCTCTCTCTCGTCGCTCGAAGAGCGTGAAGAATTGGTAGAATTGCTAAAAGAATACAAGGACATATTTGCTTGGTCTTACGAAGATATGTCTGGAATAGATCTTGAGATAGTTCAACACCACATACGACTTTATCCTGACACTAAGCCAGTAAAGCTCGACTGGCTATTGAAAATCAAGGAGGAAATCACAAAGCAGATCAATGCCGGATTCTTGATGGTGACAATTGACAAAGTACCCCCAGTGGGTGGCCAATATAGTCCCAGTGCCAAAGAAAGATGGGCACATTAGAGTATGCGTGGACTTTATAGATTTAAACAAGGCTAGTCCCAAAGACGATTTCCCTCTGCCGCACATTGATATCTTGGTTGACAATGCCGCAGGCCATGCCCTGTTGTCCTTCATGGACGGGTTCTCTAGATACAACCAAATTCTGATGGCACCTGAGGATAGAGAGAAGACCACTTTTACTACGCAGTGGGGAACTTATTGCTATAGAGTCATGTCATTTGGTTTGAAGAATGCTGATGCCACCTATCAAAGGGTGGCTACCACATTGCTGCATGACAAGATCCACAAAGAGGTGGAGGTGTATGTGGACGATATGATTGTCAAATCGAAAGATCGGGCAGGTCATACTCCTGCACTCAGGAGATTTTTCGAAAGGCTGAGGAAGTATAAGATGATGGTAAATGTGCATACGGGCAAGGTAACGACTACGTGGATGCAAGTGCGAGTGGACATACAGACATAGAAACAGCAAGATAATCTATTCAAAGAAGTAAAATGTGCAGCACTACGATTAACATTCATGAAGGCGAAATAGTCATTATACATGAAATATCTAAACCCTAGATTATTATGCATATACGAAAACTATGCTAGCATGCAATATTAAAACAAATTGAAACGCGTAAACTTGCATAAACTAAGGAAGAACATAAAAAAACCCTAAGCATGCAACTAAACTAAGCAAGAACTAGCTAGCTAAGCAGTAATTAAATAGCAACTAGAATAAACTAAACAATAAAGAAAACAAAAACGAACGGCATACCTTGACTCCACGAGACCAAGCAGACCACCCTCAAGAACTGAGCAGAAATGTGAACTAGATTGTCCGTAGGGGAGCAACCTTGATGCAAGATGCATTTGGTAGCCTAATGGCGTAGGGAAGACTATGCTCGAATACTAGGAAATCTCAACTAGCACGAACTTTAAAAAATTATACTTGTTTGGCCTGCATTTCCAATGTGTGCCTTGGCATGGAGAACTTGCATAATTTTTGTCGTATATGGCATCTTTTTGTTAGAAAAACATCCTAGAAGCATGATAGGGTCATATGGTTTCATTGTATGGAAAGATTGATCACATTCTAGTTCAAACTTTTCGTTGTAGCATTTCGTCGAACATCATATGTGCATGTGTTCATGAGCTTCTTTAAGCACGAGTTGATGATTGTTTCTTGTTCAATTGAGCATGAATGTGTCCAATGTGCATCCTAGAATCATAAGCAAGTCATATAATTATGCCAAATGCAAGCATTGGAGTCATTCTAGTCTAAGTTTCTCATTCGACCATTTCATCAAACACCTTGTGTGCCCACCTTATCTATTATGCATGTTTCAATGGAAATTTGGATGAGTTTTGTCTTGTACAAAGCACGATGAAGCTTCTAGGCAATGAAAGTAGCAAGGATTACATGAGCAAAAGAAGGATTACTGTTAAACTATCCAACTCCAAACCAATTGGCAAAGAGTGGAGAGGCTCATATACTAGTTTTGGAGGAAATAATTAACTAATGTGGAACAAATCCCAACACTCCCCCGCACATGCGACCTCTAACTCGCACGTGGAGAGGTAAACAAAGGATCCGGGACAAACCAAACCAAACCGAGCCTTAAGTCCCAATCACTTAGGGTCGGCTACATGAATCCTTTTTCTCCATTGAGCTCTGTTAAGAGCCATTTGTGCACACAAACCTACTTTACTCATATCGTTGCGTACCACAGCATCTAAAGTCAATTTAGGTCTACCCCTCCCCGTAGCATTGCTATCCAAAACTATCCTATCTGCTCTCTTAACTATTGCATCTCCTGATCTACGGTAGACATGCCCAAACCATCTTAGCCTATTTTCCCTCAACTTCTCTTCTATGAGTGCTACACCTACCATCTCCCGAACCGTTTTATTTCTAATCTTGTCTCTTCTAGTCTTACCACACATCCACCTCAACATTCTCATTTCTGCTACACTCATCTTGGTTACCTGTTGTTTCTTAATAGGCCAACATTCTGTCCCGTAAAGCATCACTGGTCTGATGGCAGTTCCATAAAATTTTCCCTTCAATTTTATGGGTACCCTCTTGTCACACAGTACACCAGTAGCGCTCCTCCACTTGAGCCACCCCACTTGAATCCTATGAGTCACATCATCGGCAATCTCTCCATCCATACTAATGATTGATCCTAAGTATTTAAAATGAGCACTCTTAGGTATCTCCTGGTCTTGGATCATTACTCTTTCTTTGTGTGCACTGTTGGTACCACTAAACTTACACACCATATACTCAATTTTACTCCTACTTATTCGGAAACCTTTTGACTCTAATGCTTCCCTCCAAATTTCTAGTTTCGTATTAACACCTCTAGCGGATTCATCTACGAGGACAATGTCATCTGCAAACATCATACACCATGGGATATCCTCCTGGAATTGTCTAGTCAATTCATCCATAACTAAGGCAAAAAGGTACGGGCTCAAACAAAGGATCCGGAACACACGGATTATAATGAAATAAAGTGCAACTATGGCACAAACAAAGGGGAAAAGCCTTCGAAAACCTGGCTTTGATACCATGTTAAAGCATCCAACTCCAAACCAATTGGCAAAGAGTGGAGAGGCTCATATACTAGTTTTGGAGGAGATAATTAACTAATGTGGGACAAATCCCAACAATTACATACCAATTGGGCATACACATCGGCTGAAAGATGCCTATGGCAATTTTTTAGAACATCTCCATCTCCAAAAGTTCCTTCGTAGGACATTCCACGCTGTTTGAACTTGTGGCGCAAATCATCATTGGGATCTAAGTTCCCGATGTCAAATTCATGGTATGGATCTTCGTCGGAGTCCATTTTGAAGATAGGAGTTGAAAGGGTTGAAAAAGGATGTATTTTGAAGGAAGTTTTTGAATCTGCCCTAAGGGGCATGAGAGCCGTCCCGGCTCTGGGTGAAGGCTGGGCAGCCGTGGCTCGGGCTCTGATTCCGGTTCGCCCCGTTTTGCTTCGTGTGGTCCCATTTCAACCCATTTCGGTCCCGAACTTCCTGATTTTGGCTCTGTGCATAGTTCTTGGATATTTTCTTTGAATGAATTTTCAGAATAAAAGTCAAACACGGGTCCTTCCGAGCCCCAATCAAAGGATTGATATGATTTGAGCACATGACTGCGCAAGGCGTCTTGTTAATTTTCGCGAGCAACGCACCATGTGATGAGAGCAATGAAGAATCTTTTTCGGCATGAGTTATTGGTTATCTAGGGAAGAGAAAGAAAGGAATTCAGGTCTCTCCCTTTGTCAAAATTTTCAAAACGGTTGCTAAAGTACGTGAAGGACGCGTGCTGTGATCTATTCTTTCTATGAGTTCGATAAGGGAAACAAGGAAAGTCTCCCATGATGCGCTACAATATGGTTTATTTTGCCGGAAGTCTTCTCAAGACCAGTCGCGAATCATACAGAGCGAAGCAATGTTCATGTTTGTTTTCCCAAAGAGATCTATCCTCTCCAAAAGTTTTTTCACAAAGAGATTGATCCTCTCGTAAAAAAAAAGAGTTATTTCATCAAAGAGATCTATTCTCTCCGAAGATTTTTATTGCCAAAGGAATTTCATTTCCTCACCAAAGGGCTCCATCCCCTTCCAAAGGAATCTATCTCCTCCGATGAACTCTTTTTGCCAAGGGAATCTATCCCCTCCGATGGACTGGTATTGACAAAGGAATTTTTTGTCTTCGCCAAAGAGATCTACCCCCTCGCCATTGCCAAAAGAATTTTATTTCCTCAGAAAAAAAAATCTATCTCCTCTGGTAAATCTCCTCGCCAAAGGGATCCATCCCCTGCCAAAGGAATCTATCTCCTCCAATGTCTTCACCAAAGAGATCTACCCCCTTGCCATTGCCAAAAAAATTTTATTCCCTCAGAAAAAAAAAATCCATCTCCTCTGGTAAATCTCCTTGCCAAAGGGATCCATTCCCTGCCAAAGGAATATATCTCCTCCGATAAATCATTTCTGCCAAAGGGTTTCACCCCTCGCCAAAGGGATCCATCCCCTCTGAGTAATCTTATCCCAAAGAATGTGTCTGCCAGAGGAATTTTATTTTCTGCAAATGATTTTATTGCCAAAGGGATCCATCCCCTCCAAGTAATTTTTATCTGTCAAAGGGATCCATCCCCTCCGAGTAATAGCTAGTGTAAATGAAAAAACTTAAACCTAAAGTCCTTCCCCAACCTGACCTCTGATACCAAGATACTTCACAGTTCAGACATTGTGTGGTAATTATGGCCATATATAGCTACCAAAGAACAACTTGGCGCCACCTAAGTAAATGGTCCCACCTTATTTGAAAACTGCCCTTGCACAATAACAGTATTTGAGGCATCTATACAGAGCTTTGTTTCTACCAAGGTTCTGATTCTTCTGAATACCATACCGACTAAAGCACTGGTTTTTCTATTGATATTGTATGTATTGGTACCGGTGAAAGACCGGATACTATTTCGGATTTATCAATATCGGTGTTATTTCCGCAAATCAAAAAATTTAGCTTAACACATCTACCCATAAAATAAATAAATCTGAAGTAGTCCAGTACCATCCGTTTTTTACCAGTACTAGTTGGTACCTAAGTAGTCCAGTATTGACCAGTACCAACCAGTATTTGAGCTGGAATGAAATTGGAGGTGTAGGATACAATACAAGTTTCAAAACCTTGGTTTCTATATATTAGCTTAGCGAAGTTCACCTCCAAAAAGCTAACATTCAACCATTTCATTTAGTAATAGAAAGAGTGAGTAATAATTGGGTGAAATTACGACTTACTCTAACTATCTCCTCATAGGTCTCATCATCAATCTCCACTGTGGTCACAATTTCTTCAACATCTCCTAGTATCATATTTAAATGCTGGTCATACGCCTGCAAAACAATATCACCATCACCAAAAGGGAAAATACATCGAGTCCATTCAGGTGCAGCCTCAGAAAACAAAATACAGAAGATATGAAAAATTGAATGCCCTATAGTTATGTCACTTTGCTAATTATAAGAAACTGATCATGGCCTTCCCGAAAAGAACGGCTAAAAGAATAAGAAAGAAAGATGAAAGAACTTTGAGTCTTAAAAGAGTCTTAGAACACCATTCTTATTGAATATGTTTAGTCGGGTTTGTCTTAACTAGGGACTTTTTTCACAATGGAAAAGAATATTGTTTGCTATTATGAAAGGTACTAGAGGGTCACCACAATTAAGAAACTACAAAAGGACGGGCTGTCTGATAAGCATGGAAAATTGGCACAAATAATCCCGGGATTGAAAGGCCAAGTTCTGCAACTGCATATGCCTTTGAATAAAATTTCTCTCTTTTGCAGCAACTAATTGTCCATTACACAACACTCCAGAGGAACTGGCAAAACATTTTATAATCCTCGCACTTCCTATTTCATACGATAATCAAAGAGCCACTACTGCACCACAGATGCTTGAACTAAAGCAATCTATGCTATGCTCACCTAACAAACATCAATAAATTAGAGCTTTAGCTTTCCTAGCTTTCCAAATAAATGGATCTTTACAATCTAAGTTGACACTCCTGTTGTCCCTAAATAAGTGTCCCCAGAACCCTAGCTAAAAGACGTGCAATTTTTGAATAAAAAATAAATTACTTCCATGCATAATTTTTTCAATTTCTTCGCATCAAATTAAAGAACTCAATTAGATTTTTAATTGAGTGTGAAGAAATCGAAAAAATTATGCACGAAAGTACTTTATTTTTTTGTTTGAAAATTGCATGTCTTTTCATAGGGGACACTTATTTAGGACGGAGGGAGTACAGCAATTTACCTTGAATGATTGTTGTTCGTAATGTTCAACAGTTATTTCTGTTAACTATCCAAGTAAGATTAACCAATAACCCAATACTTGCCGTTTGTGACACATGCTAAATCAAGGGGGGAAAGCAATGATTTACCTCAAAAATAGTAAAACTAATAAAATAGAATCATCCTATAAAATGCGAGCACAGAATTTGGGTAACACAATGCTGCACATTGGCACACTAAGGGGTGGCTCGACATAGTGAACACTGAACACCCTAAAATAGACTCTTTTATTCAGGTAAAGCAAACATATTATACATGTATTTTAGGCTGTAACTATAACTGCCTGGAAATATCTCTTCTTACACACTTGCCAAGAGCTTAGTCCAACATTTCCTCTTTCTTTTCTCTATGTTTTCTTTTTGACTATTTAATACTTCTCTATTTAACAATCAGTAGATCCTTTCAGTAGAATTTTTGGAACAGTAGACACTTCTTAAAATAGTGTGAAACCAATGTATGTTGTATTTTTAAACGTTATACAACTTATACTTTATATTGTTGTCACAATGTCTCACTCGATTGCAACCAGAGCTTAGCCCAACACCTAGGCCCCACAAGACCTAGCTGCCTCAGTGCACCTCTCGTCTTTAACAACTAATCTTACAACCCGTAAGTACAGTAGTCCACAATCTAACTTCAGATGCTGACAATGCCTTAAATATGTATCTACTTTTGCTAGAACTCTTGATAAAATCAAACTGTTTCATTTCATGATCTTTTGTTCAGCACTACAATGGTTGGGGCACCTTGTATCCTCTCTTTCACAAGTTTAGACAGCATGTCTGTAAAGATAACTAACATGTGCACCAGTTTGAATTTGCCCTGTGTATTGGAAGTTTAACATGCTTTAACCTAAACCCGACACAATCTCCTTTGCAACCACAGCATCAGTCCATGAATAATATATATCAAGTCCAAAATCCAATAACCCCAATCAACTGGAATTAAGTTGAGCAATACTTTTGAAGCAGATGATAGAAACGGACAAGTGTGATGTTGATATAATTTGTAAAATT
>BPLS01000520.1:30431-46283 GCA_019656275.1 Rhododendron kiyosumense
AGAGAAGTGTCAATAAAATTGGCTAGTCAGAGAGAGAGAGGTGTCAATAAAATTGGCTGGTCGGTCAAAATCATTGGTCGGGCCACGTTAATAATGCAACGCAGTGTTAACAGAAAAATCTATATTATAAAATAGAACGGTTTATGTTAAAAATGTCTAGACATATAAATAGGAGCAACCTCTACAATCATTAGATCACTTTCTTTAAATTGTTCGATCACTTCCTTTAAAATTTGTGTCGTGCGATTAGGAAAAAATAAAAAAAATTCTTAATCACTCCTTTTTTTTGCCAAATCTCTCTTTCTCTCTCGGAAATTGGTTCGAATACTTTGTGAAAATGAAAAAGTTAATGCGAATTTAGAGCAAATGTGTTCATGCTCAAGGATTAATAAGAGAAAATATAAAACCTATGTTGAAAGTGCCTTTAGACATGAGCAATCCGCTAGTGAGTATAATATTAAATCTTGTCTAGAATTTAAAATGCGATGACCGTGTGTTTGTTTAACATTAGGTATGCTAGTACATATGTACAATAATATGCATGACATGGTTAAGTGATACTGTACTATCATTAGAAAATGGATGAGATGTCTTTTTATATTGCCCAATAATACAATGTCACATAAGTATATTGTGTATGTTATTGTGTTAATGGTTCATAATCGACTTTCCGTGGTTTGAAACAGTAACTGTGAACAATAGAACTATCCGTGGTTTGAATTTTTTATTTTTTTTGCTATTAGCTTAAAGGAAATTGATTTTTACACTCCCTTAATTGATGCACACATTTTTTTTAATCTTTAAGCATGTGAATTTACAAAACAGTCCCTGCAATTTGTTAAAAGTAAATGCATGCAGGGACTGTCTCGTACTAATCTACTTTATCCTAGGAGACTCGGGATTTTTGAAATTTAGGTTCGATTCCTTTTGTATTTTTATCATTGGTCGGAGTGTGAATTGCAGTTGTTTTTTTTGATGGGCAAATTGCAGTTGTTCCGTGAAGTAATTTTCTTGTGGTGGTATTCCGTAGGGTAATGCCAAAACGACAAAGCAGAGAATTAGGTTACGTAAACAAATTCGCAACTTTTTACTATTTGATGACAGCACTATGCACGATTGAGGTGTTTTTTACTACCTTGGAAAACCTTTGCCAGTTGCCAAGTTGATGTAATTTGGCTGGATAAAACCTTGATTAGTATTTTAAAGAGTAATTATCTAGCAAGTTGATGCAATTTGGCTGGATACCATCCTTGATATGATTGTCAAGGGTGTAAGGGACGGACTTCGGGTTGGTTCTGTGTAGTAAGGAGCACAGTAACGTATTGCGTACCTTCAAGCCGTCGGATCGTGTCGTGCATTCGACAGTTTGGATCTCATCTCGGCAACCAATGATCGAGAGCCATTCATTACTGAGATGAGATCCGAGCCGTCGGATGCACGATCTGATAGCTCGGAGGTGTGCAACACAGTGCTATATACACTATTGCACAGCACCATCCCCCAATTCGTAAAGGACAAGGTATTTTCTTGGAAGAATTTTGGTAGAAGTTGTGAAAATCTAGCTCGATCTTGGAATATTTCAAAGAAGGGTAATGCTATGGTGTCCCCTACTCAAAAGGGGACACCGACACCGGTTATAAACGGTATAACAAACCACCAAATGGCATAACATGTGTTATGCCATTGTGTGGATCATTTTTTAAAATGGCATAACCTTTTTATTATTATTATATTAGGTCATGAAACTTTTTCAAAAATGACATTAATATAACCGCTCGAAAGCATTACATTTTTTAAAAATGGTGTTATGCCATTATTACAAAAATGATATAACATAATCATTCGAAGGCATAAATTAAACTTTTGGGAGGCATAACCGGTGTCCCCTTTTGGGTAGGGGACACCATAGCATTTGCTGGTTGTTTTCTATGGGGTTTGCCCATTGTGATAATTTTTTGTATTCCGTGCATTTTTTTTGGTAATAACTGATTTAGTTTATTTGCTTTAAAAAAGTTGACAAAATGTTTGGAATCAAATATGAACAATCACTTATTTAACTTTCTAATTTATTTGACTAAAAAAGGAGATCAGATTGTTGTAACTTTCAATTTCTAGTTTTTTTTAAAAGCTTTTTTGTTTGAAGTTATAAAAATACGTTTTTCCGTAAAACACTTAATTCAAGTGTGTTTGTATAAAATGATTAAGGTTTCTAAAGACATTTACTTTATAATAAATTATTCTACCACTTGTTTAACAAATAATGTCTGAATTTTTTATTTTGGCTTATACAAGCTACACTAAATACATCTCCTTAAGTGACTAATCAAAATAGGCATAATCTATCAATATAAATTACTCATAGAAGTGCTAACAAACATAGCCAAAACTTAGTGGGTTGTTAACTTTTCCATAATCATTATGTTCCATATTATTATAGAGGACCAAAAAGAGCCCAGAGCCCTTTGGCTCATCGGCATTAATATTGCATGTAGATGCCACGAGACAGGTAATCAGGAGGTCAACTTATTTTCATTGTACTTATGTAATTACTCTAATTATTGACTTTCGTTGATATGATAATAAGATTAAAGGACCAAGAACATATCTTTCACACATTTTATCCCATCGCTTCTCTCTAGTCTCTAGTCTCTAGCTAGTACTAATCTCACTCTACCCAAATGGACCAAGAAAGGACATATACACACGATGCTCCACGAATAATTTCTACCTTTTGTACTCTCTTCAATTATTACGATTTACTAATTGGTATTCGTATCTCTTTAATTATTCTTATATTTTAGATTGATAAAATATTGGTCCCATCATAAAAAAATATTAAGGTTATGAGAGATTATTCAATATTGTGAGCCCTACCCAGATAGTGCCTCAAGCCCTTTTTTCTAATAGGGTGAGTTTTTCATAAAAAGCCCATCTATAGCTTGTGATCTTTAAATAAATTGTTTCTGCACAATTAAGACATGCATTACAAAATACAAAAATATATAACACATACTTTCACTTAAATTATGTAAAAATGAGTACAAAATTTCAGACAATTTTTAGACTACATTTTACATGAGCATTGACAAATTTTAGAATGGTCGATATAGTTTTATTAATGAACATTATTTTAAAATATTGCTCTTAGACGGTTAAAAATAAGTATAATTAAAAAGAATCGATTCAAATAGACAAATAATTCAAAAACCAACAATTATAAATGCACCATATGACGAAATTAAAATATTAAACTAATTATATATATATATATATTCAAAATATATGCAAGTGCTTATGTGTAATAGCATACTTAATTTTAAAATTATACTTAATATATAAAAATATAATAAAATTATTTTAGTTTCGACGGAGGACACGTCCATCCACCCTGGCCTCCATCCACCCTGGCCGGTGGGGGTAGAAGAAAAAAATGCAAAGGAAAAGGTTGGCTATACCGCTCTGTGGGCCGCCATGGAATTTATTTTAAATGCAAACCACACAAAATGCCAAAAGCCAATTTATTATCCCCTCATTGTGCCTATCCAAACCTCTATGCCGCCTTCCTCGATGACTCAGCCTAAATCCTTCATTTCTAGTAAAATTTCAGGTAACTTCACTTTTACTGGGGTAATAGTAGAAAGTAAGGAAAAAGTGTTGGTAAAATAATTGAAGGGAAAATGATAAATGGAATACGTCTTACACCCCGGTACTTTATAATTGTGTCACTTTGGTAATCTGTATTCTTAAATAAATCAATCTAAACCCTCACTTGAAAGTGGCTGTCACTGTCCACCTTTTGTTAGGAAACTGGTGAAAAAAGTGATGGAAATTTGGTGGGATGAGTTCGAGTTGTATATCTATGGTGATAGACTGATAATTAATTAAGAGAAATGATTTTGCCACTTCTTTTTTTTATTAACGCCACTCCAAAAAATACACTTGCAGTGGAGTGGCGTTAATAAAAAAGAGAGTAGCAAAATCAGCAGCCTTAATTAAAGCCCCGTTCTGTTAAGATTTTTATTTTTTAAATATTTATTTATTGTTTTACTATACAGGTCATTCTTTCATAATACGTCATTTTTAATTCGAAAAATAAGTACTTATTTGTGTTGGTGGAACACACCCTAAGTCAAATAAAATCCATTTATCATATATAGCAAAACTTTTTTTTTACTTATAATGTGGCCATTTGTGCCTACTTCATGGTTTGAGGTGGCTTTCCTTGTAGAATCTCCTCTACTACCACATTTTTTGCTGGCCCTTTGTTCGACCTCATTGTTGGTTTGCTTTTTGCAGTAATTGTTATTGAGTCTCCTAGTACATTTGTTCGTGTCTAAAATTTGATAATTTTGATTCATTCATGTATCTCATGATAAAATTTTCGTTTTTTTGGTAAGCAAAAAATTGAACCATTTCTCGATTTGTGCGTGTCATTCTTGCGCCGAGGCTATGTTAATCTTTCTTGTATCGTTTCAATTTTATTGGATGTCCCTGAAGGGACAATGCTACTATGCCATTACATAGAGTAAAATCTCATGATAAAATCTTTGTATGGTCTTCAGGCTTTTTGGAACGAAATTGCCTCTTATTCTAAGGAAAGACGGTGCAAAGTGTGTAAATGCAAAGTGTAACTTGTGAAAAACGTCTTCCTAGTTTTGAGAAATCATATAAACTCACCTAATATTTCCCTAAAAAAAAGGACTTTTCCTAATGATTGTTTTTGAAGTGTATTAAGAGAGGCTAAGATGCAAAAATTCCTCACACTAATTTTCCGCCCCTTTTTGACCTCATACTTTTCCAACTCTGTCCCTCCCCCTAACAAATCACCTAACTTCAAGCCCAGGTTTTTTTTTTCCGTCAATGATGAGAGTTATATAGGTCAACTTATACGTACCTAAACTGTTCTCTTCCCGATTCGGGGAAAGACAGTTTAACTTGTTTTAAAAGTCCAAACCTCTATGAGTGGCCCAAACTATGAAGTCAAAAGAAATTGAGAAAATAACACTTCAAACCCCATCCAATAATTATCTTTCACCATCTCACCCAACAAAACCATCCCTCTTGACCCCACCTGATCACAAACCCTCATCTTTACCCCTCTCCTCAACAAAAACCCTAATTCACCACCCTTTTTTGAGTTACTTAACCCATTAAAATAAGTGGGTAGGGAGAGAAAGAGAAAAAAATCTAGTAAACCCCTCCCCTAAAAAACCCAATTTACCATAACGACACTTCTTCACAAAAACCAAGATATTTAACCTTCATTTCTTGAAATTACTTTATTTATTATTGTTTTTTCTCCTCTCTCCAGCCGTAATAATTTCCTCTAGCTGTACTGATGCTTGAGGCTTCTGGGTTGTTTCAAAATTCTGCCGCTGCCGCCGTGAATAATGAGGAGAACGGTGGTGGGGTGCCGGCAGCTACCGGTGGATTTGGGGAGGAGGAGGGAGGGAGAGGGGAAGAAGGTTACCGGAATTTCGCCGGTAACCGGTGGCCTCGAGATGAGACTTTGGCTTTGTTGAAGATAAGGTCTGATATGGACGCTATATTTCGTGACTCGAATCTCAAAGCTCCTCTTTGGGATGAGGTTTCCAGGTATGCGATTTTCAGCTTATTTCTTTCCATTTTCCTTAAATTTGTGGAGAAAGATTTGATGAAATGATTGACATAACGGGATTTTGGAGCTCCAATATCGATCCAGATAGTGCCCAATTTCGCAGATAATATGATCGTATCACCGATACCGTTACTTGTCCCAGTACTCTACTTCAAAACCCTGTATATTAGATAGGAGTACAAATATTAGAAGTCCCTCAATAATTTGTTGGAACTTTTTTTTTGTTTTTTGGAGATACGAAATTCATATCTTTTTTGTGCAGCTAAATTCCCCTCTTTCTTTTTCTTTTTTTATGGGTAAATTACCTTGTTTTGAAGATGAAGTTTTATGGGTTTCACTTGGAATTCTCATTTCGTTGGTCTAATTGGAATTGTAGTAATTAGTTCTCTTCAATCTTTTTGTTGTTTTGGAGCAAAATTCATAGCTTCATTGTGCAGCTAAATTCCCTATTCAGTGAGAATATATTTTATTTTTCCAGAAATATAGATTGCCTGGTTGATTCGGTTCATGGGTTCTACTTGTTTTTCTTATTTATATTTGGTCTGTTGAATTTCTAGTAGTTGTTGCTGTCCGGATTGATAATGGGTCTCATTATTTAATATTTCGTGTGTTGCTTTCATTTCTTGTTTTCTTTATTTTATGGTGGTAGTTTTCGTAAGCATGTTTCTTGTTTTCTTAAGTGGAGCTGAAAATGGAAACGGAATAAGACAGAAAATGCTAAATCGCCATTCCTGGGATAAAAAAATTCAGAGATAAAACATGACATCTGTTTGTTAAGTTTCATGGGCTAGACTTGATTTCCTCAAATTTTTTTTTTTTTTGGTTTATTTGGATTTTAAGTAGTTTTAATTGTCCAGATCTATGATAGCTAACATGGATTATGCCGGTATGAGGAATGAAAACAAGATTGCGGTACGAGACGTGCCCTAGATTCTGTTGTTGTGGAAGTAGACATCCTCGGATTACAATATCAGAATGTGCTTATTGTAGGAGAGAAACATCCAATAAGCGGAGTATTTTTTTGAAAATATTGATATAAAACTCATTTCGAGAAGATTTTGACATTTTCTTTTCCAGTTGCCCTACTATAGCTCCATCTTATTGATTCGTTACATTTTATTTCCTCTTTATGGCAAAATTATTTAAGGGTATACCAGGTGAAAAACCTTGAGATCACTTTGGATTGTTAAATTCAGCATTTTTTAATGTAAGCGTTCCATATTTCAGAAGGTGCGTTCAGAAACTTAGTGCACTAGGTATTGGCAAGTAGCAAGTTCTGGTAACACAGGTTCAGATTCAAATGGTTCTCACTAACTTGGCGCTCTTTTCGTTCCCTTCTTCAATACTTTGGAGACATCTCCATTCTTTTTTTCTATAGTGATTATTGCAGTTACAATACGCGTATGCATATTTGTTGAACTATGTTGTGTACCCGTGTTTTGTATTCACTTAGAATTCATACATGCTGAAGTTAAAGTTGGATTTGGGCAGAAATTTGAAGTTCTTATATGAAACTCTTGTTATCAGGAAATTAGCTGAGCTTGGGTACCACAGAAATGCCAAGAAATGCAAAGAGAAGTTTGAAAACATCTACAAGTATCACAAAAGAACCAAAGATTGCCGATCCAGCCGACAAAACAGCAAAAACTACAGATTTTTTGAGCAATTAGAGATTCTTGATAACAATTCTTCACTTGCAACACCTTCCCCAAACCAAATCCAACATCCCATGACTGAAACAACTATGGCAATGACCGGAATGTCGATAAAACCCTCGAGTTTTACTCAGGATTTTACAAACCCTAGGTCAATCCCAAATTCCAGTGCAGAGTTCTTGATGTCGTCTTCTACATCAACAAATTCCTCGTCGGGGAAAGAATCTGAAGGCAGTGGAAAGAGGAAGAGGAAATTGGGGGAGTACTTTGAGAGATTAATGAGGGAAGTGTTGGAAAAGCAAGAGAATTTGCAAAACAAGTTCATAGAGGCACTAGAGAAGTGTGAGAAGGATAGGATAGAGAGAGAAGAAGCTTGGAAAATGCAGGAATTGGAAAGGAAAAAAAGAGAGCATGAGATTTTGGCACAAGAGAGGGCTATTTCCGCAGCAAAAGATGCAGCTGTGATTGCTTTCTTGCAAAAGATTTCTGGTCCAGGGAATCCAGTTCAATTTCCAGAAATCCCAATACCGATTCCAACACAAATTTCAACTCCAACTCCAACTCAACCTCCAAATCCAAATCCAATTCCAACTCAGAAAGTTACTGACAAAAAAGACAATGGCATTGCTCTTAGCTCTTCGCGGTGGCCTAAAGCCGAAGTGGAAGCTTTGATTAGGATAAGAGCTGATCTTGATTTGCAATATCAAGACAATGGGCCAAAGGGGCCTCTGTGGGAAGAAATTTCATCTTCGATGAAGAAAATCGGTTACAACCGGAGCTCAAAGAGGTGTAAAGAGAAGTGGGAAAATATAAACAAGTACTTCAGGAGGGTCAAAGAGAGCAACAAGAAAAGGCCTGAAGATTCAAAGACTTGTCCTTATTTTCAAATGCTTGAGTCTCTATATGAAAGGAAGTCTAAGAAGGTTGTTGCTAATCCTGATAATCCAGGTATTAAGGTAAACCCTGAGGACATTTTAATGCAAATGATGGGCCAATCACAGCAGAAAAGGAATGAAGCAGGATCAGCAGGAGGTGGAAGTGAAAATGCTGATCAAAATGGAGAAGATGAGGATGAGGATGAAGATGATGATGATGAAAATGGAGATAATTATCAAATTGTTGCTAATAATCCTTGCTCAGTGACAAGCATGGAGTGAGGAGACAAGATAGAGAAAGCTTTTCATCATCAATACTTGAAGTGGGTATGCATCATTTTGAGAGGTGGGGCAGGGTTAGTCCAGTGGCTGTCCCTTGGAAAGTGATTAAGGTGGGGTTGAGTACTTTCACTTTAAATAATGGCTGCAGTACTCTTTTGGAAGTGGTAAAGTTTCTAGGCAATATTGCAGTATATATTCATTAGGTATCATCATTTTAGGGTTCGTATTCTCTGCCATCCAAGTTTTGAACTGGATGGGACGGTTCAAATATGGACTATGCACTGGCATGATTCAATGGTTCGGACTTGGATTTGGAGAGGATCCAATTCCATCATTTTAATGGGAAAATTGTATAAAGAGGGTGAGAATAATAATATTGGGGTGTGATGTAATATAATCCTTTTGACAGTGCATACCCTGAAAAAAAACCCCGTGTGTGTAAAATTAAAAGTTGTTGGTTGTGTTTGTTTGTTTGGTATTAATAAAAAGTTAGCATCATTAGTAATTATTGTGCAATGAGGGACGGGGGTTGTTAGTAGCGCTCAATCTCACCGTCAGTCTCCGCAATCAATGGTCTAGATTTTAAAAAAACTATTCCATCCTGAAGAGTTCTTTTAAAATTCGGACCGTTCAAAACACTTTTGAACGGGGAGATTAAGCGCTGCTGAATGCTTAGGGATGGCAGCCCCCCAAGTCTTGCAATGAGTGGGTTTTGCATGGTTCTTCCATCAGATGAAATCCACAGATTGATGATCAAAATGAAATTTCACAGTTTTGTTTATATAGCTCGGTTCATTTACAATTCTAGGTAAAGGAAATCATGTAATTGGATCCGTTTTCAATGTTAGGAGTTTCGAATTAACTTCCTCTAACCACAATATTAGCCTTTTCAGGCACAGTGACATAGTCATGGGTCTATAATCATTCTACGAGAAAACATTACAACACAAAAACATTGAAAATGGAATCTGGAAGAGGTTCTCATTATCTACTAGCTTAGCAGTGTGGTTTCTCCCAACTTAAATTGCTGAATTGGTTTCTCCTAACTTAAGTTGCTGAAAACATCACAGGGTTGCGGGTTCAAATCCTGTTTGTGGGTAGTAGTCCTGTGAACCAGATGTTGTGTGGAGGGCCATTGGTTTGCTCTAGCAAGCTCGCCGTCCCATGCAGGAGCTATCTCTCAAATTGGACATTCCACAACAAATAGAAACCCCTTTAGCAATGCCCAAGGGGATTTGCTACGCTGATTGTCTCTTCCCATCCTTTCAAGTAGCCCAAAAAAAAAAAAAATTTGCTGAATTGAGTTGAAAGGCTTTCGAGTATTGAATAGTTGAATAGACGCCAGAGACAGAGTTAGGAATTTCACCATGCAGGGGCGAGCTTATATGGAGTACTTTCATAGGAATTTTTTTTTTTTTTACATATAATAGTAGTGTTTCTTTTTCTTCTTACAGGGACGACCGCCCCTACCGCTTGCTAATTTATTTAATATACACCAACTTCACATCGTTAAGGTATGCATGTCATGCAATCCCTTTGAATGTTCGATTTGGTTTAATTTTACAGGTGATTGATTTGGACAAAGACCAGAGCCTCGGTGGAACGTTTTTTTATGAGAGAGAGATAAGCATTCCACCGCTCTTCTTCGTTTGTTGTTTGGGTAACATTTATTCGTTCAGGTCTTGATAGATACGGGAAAATAAGCTAGCCAACGGTCACTCACTCAATGTTCCCTTCATTTTTTTCTGTTTTGTCTTTCATTTGTTTTGGCTTATTAACTATTTTGGTTCCCAAAGTATTAGTTTTGGGAGAAAGTTATGGTACACATGGTATATCGTATATCTAAATTATGACAATTTATGATTTTCATTATGCTAATTTTTGATTTTCTAACGCATATTTATTATGTTAGTTACGACTTGTACTTTAAAATTTACATATTGAACATGCCATTAGCAGGTTATCCATAATTTAAAAATATTGTTATTATGTAACCATAATTATTTGTACCAGAATCTATAATATTTGTACCCCAACTAAATATATGCGTACAATATCAAAAATTAAATAATGCTACCCACAATGTTATAACAACACCATAAATTGGCATTATCTTATCACAATGAGTTGTACCAAAATTTTTTTGACTCATGATATTTCGTAACAAAATCAAAATATGTCGTATCAGAATCAACAATTGTTATACCCAAGCCAAAAATATTTGTAAAATACCTCAAATTTTATAAAATAACCATAATTGTTATGACAACACCCAAAGTTGTCATTTTCTTACCACAACGTGTTGTATCAAAAGAAAACATATGTAAATACCACAGCACCTATTTTTGCATTGCCAATTTTCTTGGGATGTTTGGTCACGGATTATGGATTGGTGGCATGTGAGATGGGTTTGCCCTGCCTCTGTGGAAGACCATTTTAATTGGTGGGGTGCCTCTGTGGAAGACCATTTTAATTGGTGGGGTCACTACAGATTCAAGAAGTGGGAAAAACATTTGTGGGATGCTATGTTCTTCGCAACCTTGTGGTCTTTGTGGCTGGTAAGAAATACTTATGTGTTCAATAATGCAACTACAAGTGCTGGGGAAGTAGGTGATTTGATTAAAACTAGAGTCGCAATGTGGGTAAAGACAAAATTCAACATAAAGGTGTATCCGGTTGAGGACTTTAGAATTTTTCTGGATGGAGTCAGATTGATAAAATTGTAACTTGTTTGAGTGGTGAGCTGTTTGCCATCCAACTTTCTGTTGGAAGGTATTGTTATAGTTGTTTCATTTTTTTTTTGTTTGAACTAATATCTGTGTAATCCTTCTTTGTTCGAGCCTGCTTGATGTATCCTTTCGAGTGTTATAAAAGTTTCGTTTTGACGAGAAAAAAAAAAAAAAAACCACAAATTATATAACAAACCACAATAATTATTATGACAATACCATAAATTGATGTTTTCTTACCACAACGTGTCGTACCAAAGAAAATCGATTAAAATATTCGGTAATAAGACCAAAATATGTCGTACCACAATCAATAATAATTATACCCAAGCAAAATACATGTCTATTATAAAACAGAAGGATGTGGGGACAAGTTGTTAGAATGGCTTAGATTCATTTGATCCAAAGGCTGTAGTGCATCCTTCACTTCCTGGTTAAGTGCCCATGGTTTTCACCTAAATCACACAACTGCCATCATTTTTCCAACATCAATGCGTAATATCATAGGCACGGGTTAGCACTAGTGTCTAAAAAATCACAAATTTAGTAACAATACAATACATTGTCGTTACCTTAGCACAATGTGTTGTACGAAATTTAAACTAAAATTATTTTTAATTTCTGCCACATTATTTTTTTAAATTTTAAAATTTCTGTCATATTGTCTTAATTTTCAATTCCATCCATATTATTTTTTTGAAATTTTAATTTTTCCCTATACAATACCTCAAAAATTTAAACGAAAAATGAAATTTCCGCTAAAAATTTTCATCCAAGAAATTCACCAAAAAGTAAGTACTATACCCAAATTTTTTAATGCAATTGCAATTTCCTCTCAAAATATTTCTCCAAATCAAATTATCTCTCTAAAAAATTTAATCCAAAAAATCAAAATCCCTCCAATTTTTCGTGAATAAATGAAAGTTCACTAAAAAATTAATTATTCAACTGTCTCAAGACAAAGATTTGAGTTCGACCTTTCAGGTGAAATGGGTTGAGAATGACTGTCAATAGCATGTCTTTGACAAGTATTAATTATCAAAACACGTTATTAGCCGTCATTTTTCCATCATAAATTTGTATGGAATGGACACATGCCAATCCTTAACTTCGGATATATCCAGGCCCAGCCCAATGCTTGGACTCCAAATTTTGGCCCAAAAGAGAGATACCGTTAGAAGTAGTTATATATACTATTAGTTCGCACAGTATGTAAGTCCCCTTGGTTCAGTGGTTGGCTTCGATTCCTGCTCTATTACTTCTTTCGGCATATAAATCTGAAGGAGACTTGGGTATTCGTGATTTCCGGTTGTTAAATCAGGCTTTGCTTGCCAACCACTGCTGGCGCATGCCTAATTAATCGGCTCATCTAACAGGTGCTCCTTCCCAAATATTGTTCAAAAGTGAAAATATTCTTCATGTTTAACCCACCCACAGCCATCTTGGGGTTGGAAGAGCATTCTCCATTGTCGCAACCTTACAGCTAACCACATTTCTTGGCTGATTGGGAATGGGGAATCAACCAATCTTTATATTGAAATATTACTGTGGTTGATTTATGCTTCGAGAACTTGGATCAATGATTAATCCTTTCTAACCAAACTGCCATGTTCAAATCCAAACCCAATAACAGTGGCGTAGCCAGGAATATATATCACTGGGGGCATTATAAGAACAAAATCTCTGACAATAGCCAACTCCTGACAACATCCCACCAACCAATGACTTGATGGTTGTTGGTGATGCGGCGTGATTTTTGTATTGGTAGTTACATCATGTTACAAATGAGAGTTTTCAAAGTTTTGTAGTACTATTTTGTTCACCCATACACTTAAACACTAGGTGAATATGTACGTATTACTCATTGTTCAAACTGGATGAAAATTAATCACTCTTCAATAAATTCACCGAATATTTACTTTGATATGACTATAGACATTGATTTTGTGGAGCTTATTTGTGTAACAATTCAAACAAGTCATTCGTATTTTAATAAGTATTTAATCTAATAACATGTGCCTTGCTTTAAATATTGGGTAAACTCAAATTACCAATTTCAAAAAAAAAAAAAAAAAAGGTGCAATGGGGGCGGGTGCTCCCAGTGGCCATAGAGTGGCTCCGCCACTGCCCAATAATCATTTCTCAAGCCTAATAAACATATCCTATATTAAAACCCAATGAGAATCCTATACTTAAACACTAGGTGAATATGTGTGTATTACTCATTGTTCATACTGGATGAAAATTAATCACTCTTCAATAAATTCACCGAATATTTATTTTGATATGACTGTAGGCATTGACTTTGTGGAGCTTATTTGTGTAACAATTCAAACAAGTCATTCGTATTTTAATAAGTATTTAATCTAATAACATGTGCCTTGCTTTAAATATTGGGTAAACTCAAATTACCAATTTCAAAAAAAAAAAAAAAGGTGCAATGGGGGCGGGTGCTCCCAGTGGCCATAGAGTGGCTCCGCCACTGCCCAATAATCATTTCTCAAGCCTAATAAACATATCCTATATTAAAACCCAATGAGAATCTCCACATTAGCCCAAAACCTGACCCAGTAAGACCCTGTCCGCTTTCTTTCTAAAACTTCTTTTTTAAAAATAAGGTAATTTCAAACTCAAATATAACGAAAATAAAAAATAATTTTTTAATTTTTTTTCCATCGTTTAAAAAATTTCAATGAAATCTATCAAACAAGATTCATATTGATAGAAAAATTATTTGCGTAAATACATGATTTTTAAACTTAAAATTACATTCCTTTTCTAAATGTTCTTTTTGTTAGAAACCGAAACAACCTCCTAATAAGCCCAAAAAAGGCCCCAAACCCGAACCCAGTTCTGGCCCAAAACAACAATCCACAAACAAGAAAGTGTGGGCTGCCACACGTTACGGACTCAACCTGTCAGGTTGCAGACACAAGGTAATGGGCTGTCATACGTTGTAGACACAAGGTAATGAGCTGACAGACCTTGCGGACACAACCTGTTAGGTTGCGGAATCAAGGTGATGGGCTCTGCCTTGAGGACACGACATGTAAGGTTGCAGAATCAAAGTTATGACCTTGCGTGGTTGTACCCAGTTTTCAGACAGTTGCTGATCGGGCATGGGTGGAAGATGAGATTTTTAATGAACTCCCTTCCGATTCTGGTTGGAGAAATAAATGCCTATAACCTATTTCTAAGCCTATAAATAGAACCCTAAACCCATTGGAAATAACAACAAAAACGTTCCACCAAAAATCCTAAGCCTAAAACTATTTCCTTTCCTAACTTTTGCTTTGCAAAATCCCATTTAAATCAGCCTCTAAACCTAGAAAATCCCAAAAATACTAGTCCCAAAACCTCAAAACACTACTTGATTACTGATTAGTCCCAATTCTCAAAGCATTTGTCAACAGAAGTTTCGTTTCAGAGCGAAATTGTGCTCATTTGCCGAATTTCGTACTTTTGAGGGGAATATTCGGGCATTGATTCAAGAAGTTCAGTATTCGCATATTTTACAATTTTCAGTACATTTCTATACTATTAATCTAGTCTCATGCATTGTTAGTTTTGCTTATACTTGTTCCATTTCCCGTATTTGTTTAAATCACTTTAAAAAACTCTTTTAAAATCTCATAAATAAAGTAGAGACTAACCATTTTGGTTAAGCGAGGTGGGTGCCTCACACCCCGTAACTAAGCTCCCGAACCAAGATCATCTTTGGTAATGACAAACTAGTATTCTTGAATTTTGTAGGTTAATTTGGTTGCTTATCTAACCTCAAAATCAAGTGGCGACTCTAACGAACGCAGTGCCCTAATATTCCAAGGTTTCTCTCGGAGAAAAATATCTGGCGCCCACAGTGGCGACTCTGTTGGGAGAAACAAGATCTAGACTCAAAAAAAGAAATATGGAATTTTAATTTAGTTTTTAATTTGATTTACCACATTGCAAGTGCATCGATGTATGGATAAAATCCTGTTCGGCCATATTCGATATCCCGAGCGGTTTACCGTACTTGGGCTATGTCAAAGAAACTAACAAGTCTTTGGCCGTAATAAGTCATAAGTACCCCTCGACCGTTGCCTTGCACGATCCTTGGCAGCGGGAGGTAAATCTTCTTGACTTTAAGTCAGGGTATCCTTTGAGAGTAGCAACCTGTTACATGTAGCTACCCTTGGGACTTTTCAAAATTAGGACAGGATCCCATCAAGAGCTATGTGTCACTGCATACCCCATAAATTGTACAGGTTGTCCTTGGAAAATCGGATGAAATCGTGCAAAAATGAAGAGGAAAGAATAGGTGATTACTGTTTCTTAATGAGGAGGAGGATCTTCGTTTAAATAAAAAAAAATCCTATACATAAATAAACCCTTTTCCTTATTTTGAGCCATTTTGTAACTCCCCAATTAAGCCAAAAAAAATTAGAAACATTTTGGCAATTCTGAATTTTAGCAATAATAAAAAAGAGCATAGAAGAAAAACAAAGAAAGCACAAAGAAATATATTACTTAGTTATTCGCCACTATTTTTCAAGAATAAAAGAGAAATTCTTCACCCCCTTTTCCCTTTTTATGAAATAAATTTATCTTTCTTAGAAAGGAAAAAACTAAAAAAAAAGAAGAAAAGAAAAAGGGGGAAATTATTATATATATGAACAAAAAATAGCAAAATAATTACTTTTCATCTCCCTTCT